>OY757912.1:35271177-35293677 GCA_963585895.1 Sepioteuthis lessoniana | reverse complement strand
TTATATTAAACTTAATTGTTTGAAATTGAACTGTTTTTGACATTGAAACTGTACTTACACTAAACTGAATAGTTATACATAACTGTTCAATAAACTGAATAGTTTGAAATAGGAATGTTTTTGACAATTAAACTAATGCAAAACTGAATTGTTTCAAATAAAACTGATTATTTACATAAAAATGGATTTGGCGTTAAATAACCCACAAAGGTTGATATGCCACAAAACCGAACCATACAACCATCCAAACAAAAACTACTACTTCTACTTAGGATAAATCATATCAAAACATGGATAGATAAAACGCAACAAAAGTGCAGATTTAGATTATATGGTGAGAGAGACGAAATGAACACTCAAATGAGCGAATGCAGTAAATTAGCACAGAAAAAGAACAAGTCTAGACACGACTGGATGGGCAAGTTGATCAACTGAGATTTGAGCCAGAAGTTAAAGTTTGATCATACGATCAAATGGTATATGCACGACGCAGCATCTGTCCTGGAGAATGAGACACACATATCCCAATGGGATTTTGAGATTCAAATAGACCACTAAATCTTGATCCGGCGACAAAACCTTTTGATAATCAACAAAAAAAAGAGGACTTGCAGAGTTACGTCCACGCTTACCACAGCGTAAAATTGAAAGAAAGCAAAAACAAAAAAAGTATCTCCCCTTGCTTAGTTATTTTTAAAAAATCATGGAATATGACATTGACCATTATACCAATTATTGGTTCTCTTCGTACAGTCACGAAATAATTGATACGAGGACTGAAGGACTTGGAAATTAAGGGAAGGAGAGGAGACCATCCAAATGACAGCATTATTGAGATCGGGCAGAATACTGAGAAGAGTCCTGCAGATTTGAAGAGACTTGCTCTCTCTCAAACTCCAGTGAAAGATCATCGGCTAACACTGATGTGAAAAACTGTCAAAGAGTAACAATGATGATCATAATATTTCTTGATGATATAACTGTTTACACAAAAAAGTAATATTTGATGAAAAAATAGAAAGAAATATTTAAAAAGATTTATACATACTAAACTATTTAAAATTAAAAACCCAAAGCCAATAGTAAAGGAAAAAAATAGATGTAGAAATCTTTTATTTATAAAATTGACCGAACTTTTTGAAGCGGCTGTAATGTTTGAACCCAGTTTATTTCGATAGAGTACCAGTAACAATCTAGTGAGCGAAAACTTACAAGTGGAGTTCCTGCGTATATTTATGCTAAAAATTGAAGACAAGGGCCTTTTCATTTTAAGGAAAATATTGTATGGATAGACCAAAAAAAAAGTAAAATTATTTATGAGTGTATACAACACACACACACACACACACACACACACAAAACGAAAGTTTTATAAATATGTGATGGAATTCCTGTTGATCTCGAGGTAACAATGCACCGTTGTTCACTTACAGATGTCAAACATTAAACAAAGAACTCATCTGATTTGTTTATTTTGGTAAAGGCACGTGAAGGACCAGCCAGAATTTTTGGATAAGCCGATAGTAGTTTTCACTCAACATGTCTACCAGTTTATCAAGGCTAGTAAGGCTAGTAGGCTTTAAAATTTAATCCATATACTTCGTTCCTTCATATATATATATATATATATATATATATATATATATTTCATCCACTTGACAGACTGTTTCGTTGTATTACAACTCTTCAGTGTGGCTATACACGTGGGACGCTTGAAGTTCGGATCGAAACCCGCCCAAATTTACGTTAGGCTTGGTATTAAACAGCTCAGCCAACAAGCGTACCATGTCAGCTAGGGAATTATCAGGTATTATATAGTAGCGTTCGTTTGTTTAAATTTTATACCTTACCAGATACCAGAGTGCTCAATTTGTTCGAAGAGCTTTCCATTATGCGAGTGGCAGCCGTAAATTCATTCTCCAGAATACTCAACCGCTATATATATATATATATATATATATATATATATATATATGTGTGTGTGTGTGTGTGTATGTGCGTATATTTACAAATTCATATATATATATATATATATATATATATGTATATAGTTGAAAGTTTGTATGTTTTTACTATGTTGCAATCGTTAACACTGTTATTCTTTTATCTTTCAGGATATAATATTTTCACACAATTGAATAAACATTATTGACTAAAATCTTTAAAATCATCACTATACTGAACAAACATAAAAATGTGTAAAATAATACTATATAATTAAACACCTCACATGAGTGAAAATGTTTTCAGAGCATCACCCAGATATAGAGAGACGGCATAACAAAGAAACTATTATTTTTATCACTTTTTTTCCAGTGTCAACACTTTGTTTTGAATATATCAACTGAACTATTCTTATCATCAAAGATTCCGTTGTTTAAAATTAAAACAAACTACAATTGACTCAGTCTTCTCGCCTTTCTGATATTCATTTACTACAAAGAGCACATAAATATAAACAACTTAGGCATAACATCAGTTCAAGTTATTAGTTCTTATTCGAAGTTACCCTTCTTTTCAACAGAGAAGCAGGAAGGTGAGAATGAAATCCAGTCTCATTTACACAAAACCAATCATATTTGATTACTTCAACAGAAACGAGCAGTTATTCACAAACTATCATTCTCTCACCTCTCTTTTCTCTCCTACTGACACGTTCTCTCCGTTAGGGGGTGGTCTCATTGGCTAATCGTTAAAGCGTTTGACTGCATAATCGTAGTAAGCGAGTTCTAAATCCAGTCATGGTATTACGTTCATTTTTGGACAAATACCCTTGGAAAAAGTATGAATTTCCTTATCCCCCCAGGTATGGGCTAAATACAACCAATACTGTTCTTCTAGAAGGGTGGCTTTGGCATTAAATAACCAACGAAGGTTTATATGCTATTAAAAACAAATTAACCAAAAAAAAAAAAAACATACCGCTCTTTCCGTATGTTATATAATAGCCGAGGGATTTCGGTTGATGCCTTTGAGTTTAGTTAGGCTGAGAACCTTTCGGCTCAGCACATGGGTTAGTTAGGTGCAACATTGAGGCAGGTGTTAACACGGGCGATCGTGGGCGAATGGAGCTGTCACTCAGATGTCATAATAGTCCTAGACGAAATGGGGGTGATAGAGTGACGTCACGCACCTGGAGCGCGCGGAGGTTTTGTGAGAATCTGAAGAAAGAAAAAGAGTTGAGTACTGGACGTCAAACGAGGAGGATCGACTTTTGGAGCTCGTAAACGTAAGGCGAACTTGTGCCCTATGGGGGCAGCTCGAGACGAGGGCAAATTGAATAAGACAGAATAGAAGATTGTGTCTCTCCTTTTTACGTCGAAACCTTTAACTCAAAGTTAATAAAAAGGTTTCGTACCAGAACAAGAAGTCGTTATGTGTTTTCGAATTCCGAGATTCCTATGTTCTATCGTTATGAACATTATATGTCCATTTCGCACATAGCATTAATTGTGAATATTGTACACGTATAAATATACACACGCACATTTACATAAGCTCAGGGTGTAAGGGCTATCACCGAAGGAAGTCAAGTGTTCAAATCGGAGACGACGCTGTTTGCAATTCAAATAGACTTAATAAATATCACCGAAGGAAATAGAGACAGCGTCAAGTGTTCAAATCGGAGACGAGGCTGTTTTCAATTTAAAGAGACTTTATAAATATCACCGAAGGAAATAGGGACATCATCAACTGTTCAAATCGGAGACGATGCTGTTTGCAATTTAAAGAGACTTTATAAATATCACCGAAAAAAAATAGAGACAGCGTGAAGTGTTCGAATCGGAGACGACGCTGTTTGCAATCTAAATAGACTTTATAAATATCACCGAAGGAAATAAAGACAGCGTGAAGTGTTCAAATCGGAGACGACGCACTTTGCAATTTAAATAGACTTTATAAATAACACCGAATGAAATAGAGACTGCGTCAAGTGTTCAAATTGGAGACGACGCTGTTTGCAATTTAAATAGACTTTATAAATATCACGGAAGGAAATAAAGACAGCATCAACTGTTCAAATCGGAGACGATGCTGTTTGCAATTTAAAGAGACTTTATAAATATCACCGAAAAAAAATAGAGACAGCGTGAAGTGTTCGAATCGGAGACGACGCTGTTTGCAATCTAAATAGACTTTATAAATATCACCAAAGGAAATAAAGACAGCGTGAAGTGTTCAAATCGGAGACGACGCACTTTGCAATTTAAATAGACTTTATAAATAACACCGAATGAAATAGAGACTGCGTCAAGTGTTCAAATTGGAGACGACGCTGTTTGCAATTTAAATAGACTTTATAAATATCACGGAAGGAAATAAAGACAGCATCAACTGTTCAAATCGGAGACGACGCTGTTTGCAATTCAAATTGATTTTATAAATATTACCGAAGGAAATAGAGACAGCGTCAAATGTTCAAATCGGAGACGACTCTGTTTGCAATTTAAATAGACTTTTTAAATATCACCGAATGAAATAGAGACAGCGTCAAATGTTCAAATCGGAGACGACTCTGTTTGCAATTTAAATAGACTTTATAAATATCACCGAAGGAAATAGAGACAGCATCAAGTGTTCAAATCGGAGACGACGCTGTTTGCAATTTAAATAGACTTTATACGATTAAAGAAATGTTTGAATCCAACTCTACGCCCATGTAAGGATAAATTGTAGGTTAGTCGGGCCACATTAACTTTGGTATGGCAACCAGTCATGAAGATGGAAAATCTGAATTTTAAACCGTGATACTGCTCTTGAAAATGAACTCTTGTTGCAGTCTACTCAAATACATTCACACACATAAATATTCACACGAAAAATCACTTATACCTGTTTGTTTGCGTGTGTTTTTATTTGTGCGAATACAAATGTGTTTGGAGAATCGGTGTATATGTGTCTCTACGCATGAGAGTGAGTGATCCTCTTTCCTAAGCCGCAGCCATATTTAATTCTTTTTTAATTGTACAATTAAAAGCCGTAATTATATATATATATATATATATATATATGTGTGTGTGTGTGTGTATATATATAATTATCATCCATAGAGAGACTGTTTCGTTCTATCAGAATTCTTTAGTGTGGCTAGACGCGCAGGACACTCGAAGTCGGGATCGAAACCTATCCAAGTTTGGGTTAGACGTGTACACGCGTGCATGTGTGTGTGTGTGTGTGTGTGTGCGCGCGTGCGTGTATGTGTGTGTTTGGGTAGCATTTCTTCATTAATGAATATTTCATTGAACAATATAGACATGTTTTGTCTACATATTTTTATAGATGTCCTTTCCAGTTGACGAATTGAATTTATGGAGTTCAGCGGGAATTGCTTGATGTAACTCGCATTACTAACCGTTAACCGCTTACTTTCTGCTAGATTTTGGGCCATCATAAGTGGTGTGAATATTGCTATATATATATATATATATATATATATATATATATATATAATAACATACACTGTAGCCGTACATTCCTTGATCCTTCCCTCAAGTCATTCCACTTAACGACCACTTTGTGCATGTTGCTTGTCTTTGATAAAAGACACCTGCCACTAGTTTTGTTCTGATTCATAGAAACTACGGTACACGTTCACAAATGAAAATAAAACAAAACGCTCCCATCAAAATAAGTTAGCCCAGTCGGATGGAGCTGCAGAATACACCGAAAGCATCTTTTCAGAGGGGTAAGGCTCCCCTGATATGTATCCTGGATATGAGATTAAACAATGTGATGGGGAGGCTCCAATAATGCTGGAGCTTTGAGGATTGTAGATTACTCGTAAAGTGCCATGGCCCCTAGGTCTACTCTTACCCAGAGAGGTGGCACCTGATTGGAACCAATGAATTGGTCAAATAGAACTGTTTGATTTTTTAAACTATGTACTTATGCTAAACTAAATTCGTTGAAATAGAACTATTTTTGACAGGAAGTAGCGTCTCATCAACAGAAAATGACATCACACACGGCTGACGAAAGCATGGACGGCTATAGATAGGCTCTCAATAATATGGAAATCAGACCTGACCGATGAAATGAAGCGCAGTTTCTTCCAGGCAGCGGTTGTATCGATACTGCAATATGGATGCACTACATGGACGCTAACCGAACGGCTGGAGAAGAAACTTGACGGCAACTACACAAGAATGTTGAGAGCAATATTGAACAAGTCCTGGCGACAACACCCCACGAGACACCAACTGTATGGCCACCTGCCTCCCATCACGAAAACTATACAGGTCAGAAGAGCCAGACACGCCGGACACTGCTGGAGAAGCAAATACGAGATCGTAAGTGACGTACTACTATGGACCCCCACATATGGCCAAGCAAAAGCAGGACGACCAGCCCGAACTTACATAAAGCAGCTATGTGAGGACACAGGATGTAAGCCAGAAGATCTGCCGGAGGCGATGAACGATAGGGAAAAGTGGCGAGAGATGTTCTAGGATATCTGTGCTGGCGGCACGACATGATGATGATGATGATGATACCAAGTAAACTGTACATAAGCTGAATTGAATTGTTTGAAATAAAACTGTGTGGTAATTTAACAGTGTGTAAACAAATGACGGATGTTTAATTAAAATTTTAGTGACACATAGGAAAACTTAAAAACATTAGACTGCGTGCAAAAATGATTAATATTAAATAGATTTATTTTTATAGGATAGAAATATAGGAAACCATTTAGCTGCTTAAAAAAATTAGCTCAGGCTCGTTTAAAAATGTTATCTATAAGATCTCTTCAGAAATCATATATTTGATATACGTGCATGAA
Organism: Sepioteuthis lessoniana; assembly: GCA_963585895.1. Lineage (NCBI taxonomy): Eukaryota > Metazoa > Mollusca > Cephalopoda > Myopsida > Loliginidae > Sepioteuthis > Sepioteuthis lessoniana. The sequence continues at coordinate 35,286,896 of OY757912.1, read as the reverse complement.
AACAATTGGGCATTGAATAACTTACAATGGTCGGAACAAGGATAAGTTTCCAGACTTTTTTCATATGGGCACATTTATTGTTAGTACACACATGAAACGCATGTTCCAGAGCTTTTTTTTTTCAATTCTTTAGCACGGTCGAGGTAGTTATCTCTCTTTTGACATTCTTTCAGTTTTATTATGTGGTCAGCCGGGACAGCTAAGTCGGCAAGTTTGCAAATTTTATTTTTTTGTTGATTATTGTAATGTCTGGTCTTCTGGCCAAGATTAGGTAATCCGTATGTATGACGAAGTCCCATAGGAATCCCATAGGAGTTTGTGAATGTCATTTTCTAGGATGGGTGCTGCGTTGTGCATATACTATTTGTTGGCATGGTCTAATTTAAATTTCTTGTACATTTCCCAGTGGATCGCCTTGCCCACCCAGTCGTATTATTATTATCATTATTATTATTATTGTTTACTCCTTTAGTGTTTTTGACATCAGTGTTAGCTGATGGTTTCTTGCAGGAGTTTGAGTGACAGCAATCTCCTCAAGTCTGCAGGACTCGTCTCAGGATTCTGGCCTTTCTTAGCAATGCTGTCGTTTGGATAGACACTACCCGTCAGCCAACTTCCAAGTCTTCCAGGCCTGTTATTATTATTATCATTATAATAATAGTTATTATTAACATTACGTTACAGAAAATGCATTAAAATTATGAAATGTTGTCTTATAGCTTTTGTCTTTAGGAAATAATAATTTGCGAAGGCGGGCTCCGACTTATATTCAAATGTCGTTGTAACTTATGAGGCCCATATGAGATAGACAGGGCTAATCACTGAATCTACTGGGAAGAGCTAAGAAGATGAAAGTTCTATTGCAGCACTAAATCTTTTACGGTGCTGCTTTTCTTTCCGTCCACAAAGACACTACACTTATGTAAGATTAATCGTGTTACTTTGATGATGTTTTCAGACAATTTGTCAGTTGGTAACATGAGCTGTCCACTATCGATGGCTGAATAGACAAGAAGTGAAGGAAGACTTTATCAACGGGGTTCTTATATCTTTTTCATTGCACAAATCTTCGGAAAAGGGAAATAATTTGAATCAAGCAACGTGACTTTCTTATTGTAGCTGTAATTTTTATTTGCAAGGTTTTACCAGTACTTTTGATTTTAGCTGTTTTGTGGGCTTCAATGTTTGTAATATAGTCGCATATGGAGATTTTTAGAGAATCAGCATGCATATGATTTTTTGAATGACTTAAATTTGGCGGAAAATGGCTATCTAGGTCTTTTCTCGAACCTGGAGAGCAAACTGAACTACTATTAAGTTGATAATGAAATAGTTTGCATGGATTTGACGAAATTTACAAAACAATTAACCTGAACAATTTCAGTATGAAAATATGATTCTATTGTCAAGAAAGTATTTGTACATTAAAGAAAATAAGATTAGAATGGCTTGATGCCGATTACAAAAATCTAAACAGATATTTGAATGCAAAAATACAGAGATTAAAATGCAGTAAACCTTGACCCCCCCATAACTTTTCCTACATTAATTTCCTTTGAACAGCAAATGGAATAGCTAATTTTATCATATATTCTAGATTTATGGTTGTTTCCCTTCGGCTTGTCATTGGATCATAGCCATAGATTTTTAGACAGTGGAATTCTTGTTGTACATGCGTTGACCAGTATAATAATAGCCTCAAAGCCTTTCCCTCAAAAAGTCACGTGAAGATAGAGGTATGAAAACACTGAGAAACTTTGCCAGTTGGAAGCATACAGTTACATATCTGCAGCAGTCTTCGCCTATAATTGTTATTGCAACAACACGTGAGTAGGTATGACCTCTGTGAAGATATTGTATAATTACCTTTAACAAAGGCGTCAATTACGGATTTCTACATAGTTTGTTCCTGCCCTGTAAAGAAGAAGACAGCGGCAGCAGTTCAATTAGGCTGAGAATTGGAAGAATAACCAGAAGGAACCCGTAGGCATTATAAAGTTGTATATATATATATATATATATATATATATATATATATATATATATATATATATATATATATATATATATATAAAGTGCATTCAATATTTTTCCAGACTTTTTTTTTTGTAAGGACATTTAAAATTGACGTAGACACTTGAGTATTCAGTATGTTATTGCTATACAATGTATGAGATCACTGACAAATTCTTATGATTTCAGCTTCATATGAACAGCTACAGCAGCAATTGGAATACACCCTAATAAAGCCTGATTGACACAGTTGTGAATTTCAAAAATGCAATCTGGACGTGAGGAAGAATGATATGCAGTAAAATTATGTTTTAAACTTGGAAAAAAATGCCGTAGAAACGTACGGAATGCTTCATACTGCTTTTCGACCATCTTGCATGCATCGAGCATCAGTTTTTAGATGGCATAAGAGATTCAAGGAAGGCAGGCTGTCTGTGAGGGGTGATGAGATGTGTGGGAGGAGTAAGGAAATCAATACACCTGAGTGGATTGGCCAACGGTTCAGGGTTAGGGTTAGGGTTACTATGTTGAGGTTTAAGCGAGTTCAGGAAGAGATTCAGTCGGAAAAGGCCAACTCTCTTCAAATCGGGTCAGTGGAATTTTCACCAGGACAATACACCAGTCTACAGCTCTATCCATGACACAGACTATTTGACCAAGATGGGCATCAAGACAGTTCTTCACCCTCCCGATACACAGATCATGCTCCCTGTGATATTTGGTCATTGCCTACGTTCAGAGGCTGTTGTTTTGAGACAATTGAGGAGATGAAAGAGGCTGTGACGAAGGTCATTGACAGGCTCACACAATAAGACTTCGATGGGGCCTTCCGGAAGTTGTTGGAACGGTACAATAAGTGCATTGCAGCCGCACGAGATTACTTTGAATGGGACTAGAGTTTCATGTGTGTACTATCCATAAAAGTGCCCATACGGAAAAATTATGGAAAATTATTTAATGATACTGATAGCCACAGACATAAGGGTTAGTGTGTGTCGCAGTCAGCAGTTGAATTCGGCGAGTGGCCAGCGAGTGCCCAGTAGTAGGAAGACCAGGTGGAATCCGGCTGAGAATCTAACGTCAAAGAAGTAGAGGCGTAAGTCCCTTTATATAGTATCACAACGTGGGTAAAAAAATATATGGTAGTCCCCCCGTCAGTCTGTGTCTGTGTGTGATTCATTCGTTTTCGTGTCACTCTAAAAATTACAGCCAATTTCGAACCTTTCTTGTAAGAGAGAGAGTTATATCTTTTATAAAGAAGTATTATGAGTTTTCATTCCTTCATCATGCTATACAACAAATATTCCAGTGCATGAGTACATCTATTTCGGTGAGCACAGCTGGGCCAGACGAAGAATTGCTGATTGAGGATATGTGAGATCATAAGGCACAACAATAATTCCTGAAGTATTATGCAAGATATAAATTTATGTTCACACACACACACACACACACACACACACACACACACACACACACTATATATATATATATATATATATATATATATATATATATATATATATATATATATATATACGTTGGTGTAAATAAAAAAAGATTATGAGATCGGAAATCTAACTTAAAGAGAAGAAAATATCTCCCGGCTATGAAATATTACTAGTCATCAAAGTACAGGAGACTCGTCATTCCTCTTGCAGCTTTGTTGCCATTGTTTATTACTGTGTAAAAGAATAATATAATCTTTCTCAATTTCTATTTTACTCTTTCATTGTCTCTCAAGATTTGGGGATTCAAATCGATGAGGCTTATGTGCAAAATGCTCTAAGTGGGCAAAAAATATAGCGCCTAATGTCTTCCAACGACCTATCCTTGTCCAGCGTAATCGTCTTCGCCCGGAAGAAAAATAATCGCCTCAGAGAAGATAAAAAAATATTCCTAAAAAAGGTCATTTAGTGTTATGGAATTAAATATAGTCAGTTGATGAAAGAAAATACTCACAGAGAGACTGTCTGCCAAAAAATTCTGTATAAGACTTTGACCTCATCGCAGAGAAAGAGACAAAGACACAGCACTCAGAAATAGTCCCTCGTGACTACCAAATCATACTCTTCTTGGTCTGGGAAAAAACAGTGCTTCTCATGTCTGTGCTCACTTTAACCAGTTGACCTGTTAGACATCTGATAAACTAACCAAAGTTTTATACTTGACATTTGACGATTATATAAACTGCCAGTGGGGGGTCCTCGTGTTGTAATAGTTAAAGCGATGGACTGCAGAATAATAGTAACCGAGTTCATATTTCAGTAATGCTATTATATTAACTTTAGAGCAAATATCTTTGGTAAAAGTATGAACCTCCGTATCCTCCAAACTATGGGTTTATATAGTACCACTACTGTTGGCATTAAATAACCTAAAAATGTTGAGTATAGCATTAAACAAAGAAACCAAACCATGAACTACCAAAAATTCGTTTTTTTCTGATGAATGAAACTTGTTATTACCAAGAAAAGTATTTAAATATGCGGGGTTTTTTTTCGTTTTTTTTTTCACTGCCGAAAACAATCAACTAAAAATTGATATTTGTTAACAATTCAGATTTTCTGATCCAAGTAATATCAATCGAATCAATTTTTCGCAGGAAATAGATTTGTATGACAAGTTATTTCCAGCTTTTATTAAACATGATCTTACATGTAATTTTAATTCATTAGTGTATTTTAGTAATGAATTAAAATTACATGTAATTGGTTCAGACAGAATACCGATATCTGGTTTTTTTTTTCAATATGATCCTGATATATATCAGGATCATATTGTGATCTATCAATAGCCTACATGAAAACCTTCAATATATATTGTACGTTTTCACGTAGACTTTTTAAAGATCCTTAATGATTAGTGTTTACCAACACCATAGTTTTGCTATTACAATAATATTCTTTCTTTTTCCAATTACTTTTTGAAAAAAGAAATATTTTTTTACCCATTACCTAATGAAGATCGATTATATTACATAAATAAATACGCTAGCAAACTCCCCTTTACAATATATATATATATATATATATAGTATATATATATATATATATATATGGGGGGTAGTTGGGCAGCAGTCTTTCATTTAAGCATGTTTGATTGAATAATAAAGGAATATTTTATCTATATAATATTTCAATGCACTCATCAGGAGACGTGAAAGGATGTTAAAACAATTTTATTGACAAAATGCGTTTCTATTATTGAATCGAACATGCTTTATATATATATATATATATATAATATATATATATATATATAGTAATATATATATATATATATATATATACGTAGGGTGTTTATTTACCAAACCCCTAAAAGAATAAGAGGGTAAAGTAAAAGCAATTTTAAAGTGGAATTTTAGAGATTACAATTCAGTTAATATTTTCCTAGATCGGTCACCATAGAAAGGTTAAAAACCTCTGTTTACTCTACACTTTATCCTTAGATGGAAAAATAGGTGGATCCATGTTTTCACTCCTATTTTTAGCTGTTTGTGAAATACAAACAGCCTAATCCTTTGGCAACGAGGAATTTCTATTCATTAGGAGAGTTATATATAATATATATATATATATATATATATATATATATATACTATATATATATATATATATATATATATATATATTCATTCCTTTGGTTGGTTCTATCATTGCAATATCAAACTTAGCTGGTTATTCAATGCCGATCCTGTCCTCTTAGATTTGAGTCAACGGAGTGTAAGACTAAATAAATATACCGGGAAATGGTTGGGTTTACATCCAGGTGTCTCTGAGGTTGTTTTGTACTGTAGATAAAAAATAAATAAAATTACGCATTCAAATCAGTTTCTGTAGGAATGAAAATCTTGGAAGATTAGACTCAAAATAGTGATGAATGACTCAAAAGATAAAATGATAATATCACTAAATCCTACATTGAAAATGGGAAAGAAGTTGAGAGTCAGGGACTGAATATGAATTGCTAAGGTCAACTAGCTTTCTAGAAATTCATAAGACACTCTGAAACAGGAAGACAAGGGATGGGAACGGATGAAAAGCTGAGTTGATGAAAATCTACCGGCAAAAGTCCCTGGGATATCGTCGTTCAGGATGTAAGGATCGAGGTGGACAATAAATGATTCCTTAATGTAGTCCAGCAATCCCAACAAGGCCATTGAACAAACTAGATAGCGACCTGGCAAAAGTCTATAACTTGGAATGACATCTGGCAGATGGCTGCTCTCAGGTTGACTCTACTTATGCGCTTTCCTACGTACGACCAGCTTTCATAAAAAAGCAACCCCTTTAAATGAAAACGAAAGCCTTCCTACCAATCCTCTAGGTAACGGCAAACCACAAATATTGGAGCATGCCGTTAGCTCCAGTAAGACAGCTCTTGGTAATGGGAGATATACCGGCAGGCACAATAGTGTATTGTATGTGTTGGTCAGATTTTTTAAAAATATACGAAACGTGAACAAACTATTTCAAGATGGAAATTTATTTTAGAGAGGGGGGGAATATACGTCGGCTCTAAGGAAATAATCAAACATCAATTTGTACACGGTCAAAAATTTCTTGGATAAAGTGGAAATTGGAAGGCATCTGAGGAAATGGTTACTTCAGTAAATAGTACTGATTTACAAGACACTTTCAGGTTAATTGGCCGTGAAATTACCATTAATTTGGCGTCAGTTGTGAGCGATATGAACTGTTAGCTCTGTTCTAGAGTTTTCGTTCTGCAATCTGTGGTCACTGGTTCGATCTTCAGAGTTGGATATTACGGTATACATTGCTGATGAGATATCATGAGGACGAAACAGCAATCCAATGTTTCCGTATATCGTGCGGATGTGCTTGCAGGATTGTCTGGTCATGTTAGTTCAATTTATACATGAGCGCTATTTTTCTTAATCCAAATTCAAATGCTACATGTTGCCTCTTCAGTAAGGACTCAGCTAAGGCAGATGTATATTCTTGAAGCGTTAGATTATCTGTCTTGTCTATGTATTTTATATCTTCTGCTGGGGATCGCTTCCTTCTTGAACATTTGTATAAAATGTGGATCCATTTTCTTTTATTAAATCTATTGACATTTCAAAAGGATTAATCTGGGCAGATTTTAAACATATATCGCCCACATGTACCTCCTTACAAAACTTAAGCAGCAATGACAAAGGATTTAGTATGACGTATCATTTATTTTGTGTTTTTCGTATAGAAATTTATTCATGGTACTAACAGTTTCTTTGGGTAGACTACATGCTAGACCTATTTGCCCCATTTCTAGCCTGTGTCTGGAATTAAATTGCGTCTGAAAAAATATACGAAAAAAGGGGATTGCCTGGAGATTTTTACACGTGCTCTTTTCATGTTTCGACAGACTTACAGAGTTGTGTATCAGATTTGTTCAAAGAATTTCCTGACTTCAGGTCGGATTCAGTTGAGAAGCAGAACGTTATAAACGTTTACAGTCATATCAGAATGAGATATTTATCAGAAATCCTTTGTGGTCCCGAAATAACCTGTTTGTATAAGGGGAGTTTGTAGCATTGTGTTCTTTTTCTTCATAGTGTTTTTCAATACATAGCTTTGCATAATGTAAATATTCATGTTTACAATATTATTAAATTATTTCGTCGAAGACTGCTGGTTTTCTGCATTTAATTTTTTCAGTAGTGATATAAGTTCTTTCTTTGTAAATTGTTCTTCGTTGATATCTCTTCGCTTATTTTCAATATTTGGTTGGCTTATCAGTGAGTTAAGGAGGGTTTCCTTTCAGATTCTTTAAAAACTCTTTCCACCTCTTGGGTCTTTCTTCCTAGGTGGCAGCTTTTTTCTTTTTTTTTATCTTCGAGCTTTTTCTTCTACTTACTACATTTACGGTTTGCAGTGCAAATCCTGATTATCTGTTGTCTGTAGAATTTTTGATTTTATGGATTCGACTTTGAACGTATTCTTGTTATTTTTTTTTTGTACATTTTAAGTAGTACTCTAAGGGGATTCTTAAGTTTCTCAGTATAGCCCTTTCATGGGTTTCTGTTATAAAGTAAATATGCTTCTTTAATGCTATGTCATTTCTCGCTTATAGCTATTGATTTTAGTGGAATCTTACATTTGACTTTTTCTGTTTTTGGTATGGACTCGATATCTGATTCCATGCAGCCAAGAAGAAACTTCCATATTTGTCATTCTGAGTGTGTCTTTCAAATATATCTGAAAGAGTATCAGGCATGTTTCTCACAGTTCCCGTATGTTGCTTAATTATTTCACTCTTGTCTAGGGAAGACTAATCATATTATGAAGATTTAACTTTTTTTTATTTCTACGTATATTAAAGCAAATCCTTTTTGAGACGGTTCTATGATCCGAAATCACTACTACAAAAGAGGACTATGCTTTGCACTTCAAGGAGTTGTTCCCATAATTTTGATTTATCAACAATAACCCTGAGTTTGTTTATATACATAACCTTCCTGTTTATTTTTCCTTGTTTAGGGTTGCAACCCTTTTATCTAAAAAAATTCAGTCAGATTTTTATAATTTCGCTTTTGTGCAGAGTAATAAGAAATTCCTTTTCCTACTTTGTCTACATGATTATTTATGATTTCCCTGATGATCAGGATGTTATGCTTACTAAAAAGCGGGATAAGGGTAGATAGTCCCGTATAGAAGATGGTGATGATTATTTTGTCAGGGGAATTGGTAGGGCTTTAGCCAGAAATTATTAACCCTAACCCTAACCCATTGCCAGTAAATATTGCACACAAAATTCTTAATTAGTTTCCCTCTCTGGTACCTAGTGAATTTTACGCACGATAACGTAACAGCATTTGTATACCTCAGATAAGCAGCATGGATGCTGTTTTTCTAGGCAGACACAAACGCAAATGTTCATCTTTTACCCGAAACATTTTTTGAAATTTTAGTTCATTAAGATAATATCAATGTTCTTGTATGCATATCACATCTGAATTCTGCTCGGATGCAGACGGTGTATACATAAGTTGCTTTTTGGAATCAGAGTAATAACGCCAAAAATTGCTATTTTGACAATTATTTTTTGTATAAGTAGGTTTAGTCTAGGGCCAATAGCTATTTTTTTTCAAACTCAGAGGTCAGAGATTGAAACTCAGCAAAAAGTGCTATTTTTTCTAACCGTTAAGGGAGATTTGGTTCGAACGAATGATTTAGACATGGTAATGTTTCATTGATTATATTTTCAGGAATAGATACCACTCTTTTAACAGCATCTTCCTGACAGAAGTATTTGATCTGGGCTGCTGACAGATGAGGTTACTCCGCCCAGCATCAAGTGAAGCGCGCATGTGACCCACTTTTGCATCAGTCAGGTAAACTCCATATCCACACTACTTCCTCTCAAGGTTTTCATTGTAATACGCTCGTGTGGTTCACATAATATTTTTCTTCTCATAAATCGTTATCCACTGACTATCAGTAAGTAATTTTTAGCTAAACCTCTAGAGTTATATTGAGTTATAAATCATCAGAGTTACGCTCATATGATTCTGATAATAAAAGTTTTCCTTCTCATAAAAAATATGATATTAGACTTAGACCTTATATATATATATATATATATATATATATATATATATATATATATATATATATATATATATATATATATATATATATGCATGACAGCTCAAACAATCTCTTTTTACTTTACTCAGGTTTTACGTATTGATCATATTACTTTTTCTTATAAATTACTTTTTAGTAATTTTCTTTCATTATTTTCTGATAGTAGATTTATTCATATATTTACACAGAAAATGTTTGCATAATAAACCTTAATACTTTTTTCAATGGTGCTTTTTTCGAAAGTACACAAAAGTTAAATAATAATAGAAGAATAGAAAAGTTAAAGGTTTGGGCTTTAAATGTGCGTGCGTTATATGCCTTTGTGTGGGGACTCATACACTTCTTTATTTATCTAGTGTTTTTTTGTGGAGAGGGGAATAAGATTTATCAAAATATAGACATTTTTGTGCTTTTGGCCTCTTTTCATTCACTATTTTCTATAATTAACAATATTCAAATAGTTATACTGACAAGTTTAGTATAATAAACGTTACTGATATTTTAGCTGGCGTATCATTTTTCAATCGACTCCAAAATTGAATATTAACAGAAAAAATAGAAATTGAAAAATTGTGGCGTACCTGGAAATTGACTTCTAATTAGTCTACCCTTCTACTTCTTAATTCTCGATTCTAAAGAAGTTGATTTGTATATAAACATTTGTGGTTTATATACATATACTGCATCAGGGAAAGGATTGGTGGCACTGTGGCTAACGTGCAGGCCTGTGAGATCACTGGGATTTGAAATCCAGTGACTTTATCATGTTCAATTTGGCCAAGGGCAAAATTATGAACCTCGTTACTCTCCCAACTATGAGTTAAATAGCACCACTACTATCCTTTTACAAGTACAATTTGGCATTAGATAACCCACAAAAGTTGATATAGCATGACACAAAGAAAATAAGCAAAAAGTTATTTGTATTTTTGCACATTTCCTTGTGGATCTCCTTTCCTACACAAGCATTAATTCCCAAAAAAGCACAAAAGTTATCCTCAGGTAAATTGGTGATTCTCTCTCTCTCTCTCTCTCACTCTCTCTCTCTCTCTCTCTCTCTCTCTCTCATTGTTCATACTTAATGATCTCCCGCTCTATCTCTCTCTTACTCACACACACACACACACACACACACACACACACACACACACACACACACACACACACAGAGTGTGTGTTCTGTTATGTGCATATTCTTCTTTTCACGAAAAAAAGGATTTGATTGCTTTTTCCTATGTTCTGTTTCAGTCTGTTCCCTGTTCGATTATTCTTGAATGGAGTACATAATATCAATGAAATCTCTTTCATAACGTTTTCTTTGCTTTTTCTCCAATTTACTCTCCTACAAGATGAAACAAGTACACTATCTCACCATATCAACAGCTTAGGCAATATTTTACTGTAATGAACTAAGTCTGATCTGCAGGTATCCAAAGAACGATCCGATTTTGTATTCTTTTTTAAAAATTATTTTGAGAACATTAGTGGAAATACTGAACTGAAACACACACATTTTCTGAGGTTTTAACTTTAATATGTTATTTTCAAATGTCAGAGTTTGCAGCTGCTGATTTAAATTACTAATCAAATATCATGAAGCAGTGAATATAAAAAAAAGAAGATATTTTTTAAAACTAATTCTTGCAGAATGTCATTTACAGTTACACACCAAATGTTTTTTGATAATATATCCATGTTAAACTAATTCGAGATAAGACAGAAGAATCTTTAATTTGATTTCTGAACATTCTTGCTTTATGCAATATTCCTTAAAATAACTAGATTAAATTATTTAAATTAAAAGTATAATTTTTCCAAGCCATACAGAGGAAAATATTATGAAATTATCCAATATTGATGGAAAATTATTGAATTCTCTAGTTATTTATACTCTTTGAACAAATACCAAAAAGAGATATTTATATACAAATTCGTTAAAACATAAAAGAAAACAAGTATTGCAAACCTTACCAAATGCTTGGGAATTTTTACAAAAAAACAATTTAAAATAATCACAAATAAAGAATTTCAAATAAAATATTACCGCGACAATCTTATGGATTTTAGCAGTAGATGTTTTCCTTGAATATGAAATTAGAAAAGTCAACATAGACAAAAGAACTAAGGGTTCCCCAATGTTGGCTATCGACCATCCGCAATTATGACAAAATAATTTTTCATTCGTTTATTACAAGTGATTTTGCAACGGAGTAAGATGATATCATTCCAAGGGATAAAGACTTAAGCGTATTCCAGGCACAAAAAATCTTGAGCTACCGAAACTGTTTTATTACCCTGGTTGGCGGCTTTTGAGGACAGAGTATCGCACGTGCTTTCACACGTTGTATGATAAAAAAAAGAAAAAATTATTCCAAGGGATAAAATCTTAAGCGTATTCCAAGCACAAAAAAACAAAAACAAACAAACAAACAAACAAACACAATAGTATATGCAATAAATAATTCCTGTACAAGTAGCAAAATACACATACATTTCTATTCTTCAAAGTAATGTTTTAATGTAGATTTCAGTTCAGCACAACAATCAAAGATTTGTGGGTTAACTTCATCTATTCATTAATCGAATTTTTGTGGCATATTTTAAACATTAACCAACAATGTTCCTACTACAGTTATTGGTTTACTATTGCATATTTTTAGATCATAGAACTTATCAAATATCTCATTTTGATGAACTGTAGATTGAAAAAAAAAAAAAAACGAAAAAAGATAAATATTTGGATCATAGCAGATACATGAAAATTCTTATTGATGCCTGTGGAACAAAGCATAAATTCCAAGAACAAGGGCAGCTTGAGATCTGAGGAATAGTCAAAACCATCCAGACTACAGTACTTTTATGATCTGCCGAATTACTTGGAGTAATCTCCTGTTTGGTTTGGTTTTCGCATAGATCAACATATTTGTACATTATTAATTCCAAATCTATTTTCATACATAGAAACAGTTTAGTTTCAAACAATTAAGTATAGTTAGTTTTCGTTTACACACAAATAAATGTGAAAAACAGTTCTATTTTAATCAATTCAGCTTAACATAAGTACACAGTTTCAATATAAAAAACAGTTATATTTCTAACGATTGAATTCAGCATAAGTACAGTTCCAATGTCAAAACAGTATTACTGGAAACTCACCATCAGATTGTTTAGTGTTATATCCAGGATACTCGTTGTGGGGGGGATCTTACTATCTGCTGAGAAGCAGTCGGTTTATTCAACTGCCCCAGTTGACTGGGCAAAGAATAAACTCTATGAGACTTGCTGTCACTAAGACTTCAGTGAAAATGCCCCAGTTAAAACTTGTGGGAAAAACTAATATACACCGAAAATAAAAAATTATTTTAATTCATTTTACTTTTTTTTAAATTTATAATGATAGTGACCACGTGTACCTTGTTTAAAATGTAACTACGAATGTTAAAAGCTCATTTAGCATTAGACTCTGTTGATTAGAGTTTAGTCGTTGAATAATCAAAAAAGCTTAAATTTTTAATGCAGTTTGATTTTCGCTAATGAGATAGTATTTCCGTACATTTATCAGAAAATAATAGAAATTCTATGAATATGAAATGAGTTGACACCGAGGTTAATAACTACCTCTGGGAATTTTAACATGTATTATTAAAAATTAATTTTGGTACATATTCTAGGCGAGACGAAAATGATTATGTGCGAAACAAGTCTGAAAAATGTTGCTATTGATTGAATGTTTAGGTGATACTATTTCCTGCATTTTATATTTTTATCAAAATAAATGGCGTGGCACCAATTATTTCTTAACCTTTGGGGGAGGTGAGGAGCCGCATATGACAGCTAGTAATTCTGATCCTTTGACTCGTCGAAAAGTAGTATCGACATTTAAACGCACGTTTTACACGTCGATTAAATTATAGTAAGTTTTAAACGGTTTTTCGTACTTACAGAAGATTTTAGACTGCTTTTTTACTGAAAGAGTTTTTTTAATTGTTTTTATACCTACACCTGATTTTATACATCTTTTTAAAATTCATTTCGAGAGGGTTTTTAATCTATGAATGGCCTTAAAGTAGCTTGTAGATTGCCTTTGTGTTTGAAAAAGGTATAAGCTGTTTTTCTACTTCAAGACAATTTTTGAGAGTTTTCTATACTTAATGCGGGTTTCTATTTATTTGAGGTTTTTTGTTTGTTTTTATCTTTTTTGGGGTTTTTTTTTGTACTTAAATACAAAACTGGTTTCATACCGTTTACCTTTCTAAAACTGATTCTTAACTGTACTTAGCTGTTTTATTTACTTAAAAGAGATTTTGGAAGGAATTTTTGGTTTTTTTCTTTTCCTTTTTCACTTAAATCAAGCTTTAGGTTTTGTTTTTTTTTTTTTGCAAATAAAAGAAGATTAAGACGTTGATGTTAGCAAGTTGTACTTATGGCTTTTTTCTGGCTTTTTAAAATTGATTTGCTCTTTAAATCAAGTTTTGCAATTTTCTTTAACATAGAGCTAGTTTTACACTTTTTCCTGTCTGTCTTTTTTTTTTTTTTTGATTTTTATTGAAAGCTAAATTTTGACTGTTATTTATCAAAAAATAATTAAAACAGGTTTTTGACAGTTTTCTGTTGTTACAGAAGGTTTTATTGCATTTTTATAATTAACGTCAGGAACAGAACATAGGAAGAAAGATTAATAAAGTTTCGGATAAGGTTTCCATTATCATTAACTAAAATACAATGGAGTTTTAATGAATAAAAATTTTAAAAAATATTGAAATATTTACAAAGATTGTAAATAATTTCCTTTTTTTTTTCTAATTTCAATTGGGTGACAATAGCAGAAATCTAATCTATAAAAAATATCGCTTGTAATTTATGGAGTTTACAACAAAATAATTCAGGATTTGGTCAAGTAAATCATTACAGAAAAATTCAAACAAATCATAAATCTCCACTCAGACAAGAATCATCACAGATGAATGAAACATTTATACATCTCAAATCGAGCTGTAGTTTTAAAGACGTCTCTCGTTATTTTAAAATGAGGCCACAGTTCTTTTATAAAAGGTAAACATGAAAAGATTAAAGAGAATTATTAATGTAGACTTGTGAACACACACACACACACACACACACACACACACACACACACACACACACACACATATATATATATATATATATATATATATATATATATACACATACCAAAGAAATATATATATATATATTTTTATTTTGTTTATTTTTTTTTCAAGATAAAACAAAGATTCGGTCCCATTAGGATTATAAATTTATTTCCATCCTGATAAGAGCATTGATATGAATCAGCAACTCCCCCGAAAAAAAAAATATATATACATATATATATGTGTGTGTGTGTGTGTGTGTGTGTGTGTGTGCATATATATATATATATATATATATATATATATATATATATATATATATATATATATATATATATATATATATATTCCTTCGGTTACTCTGACATTGACGATAAATCTGCAGTGACATATGTGACTTACGTAAAATTAGTCAGGTTTCAATCCCAGCTTAAAGCATGTTGCATTCCAAGCCCCTCTGATTCTGATGTGTTAGGTCAAAACGAAGCTGTCTGTCTGTGGATGACAATATATATGCTGAGCCCTTCGGGTTGAGCACTCTCACGAGGGATTACCGTTTTGCTGTTACAGGTAATGTAAAGCTCTTCTTAAGAAATGTGCACTCCAGTAGCCGTTCAACGTATATGAAAACAAAAAATGAATATACGTAAAGATTCCTTCCCTTATGCAGAGATTGACGATATATAAGTGGTAAGAAATCCAACAGGTGTAAAGAGTTTTTACCCCAGCTTGTGTCTAGCCTCACTGGTGTGTTTTGATACAAAGAAACAGTCTGTCTGCTGATGACTATATATATATATATATATATATATATATATATCTTTAAGAAATAACCAAAGACCAGTTAATTTAGGATTATAAATTTATTTCCATTCTCTTTTTCATTTTCTGGTGTAAACCAAAAATACGAAGAAAAATATAACAGGACTTCTTCAGATCCAATGGATAAATAAAACAGAAGATATTAAGGAGTTACCTCCTCGTTTTATTGAATTTC
>OY757912.1:35246177-35261177 GCA_963585895.1 Sepioteuthis lessoniana | reverse complement strand
AAATGTTTCCCTACCAAATGACCGGGTTGGCATACTATTTACCCATATCTGGAAGAAGAATATTTGTATGCATATATTCCCTGGGAGAATAAGTGCTATGTAAAATGTAAACAAACTTTGTAATATAATGGCCGAGGGATTTCGTTTTATATATCTTGCCTTTGGGTTTAGTTAGGCTGAGAACCTTTCAGCTCAGCACATGGGTTAGTTAGGTGCAAACTTGAGCACAGGTGTTGACGCGCGTGCGGGGAGGATGCGTCGTTCACAGATGTCAAAATAAAAATCCCAGAGAGAGGATGTGACCAGGGATGTTAATGACGTCATGCACCGGAAGCGTGCACGGAGGATTTCGGGAGATTTGAAAAAGTCAAGAGTTGAGTTCTGCCTCGGAGGAAGAAGGTTGACTTTCGCTCGTTCGCCGAGGCCTTGTGGCGGGTGTCACACGTCTTGGAGTGGGGCAGATGGAAAAGCCAGAATAGAAAGATTATGCCTCTCTCCTTATGACGAGAAACCTTTAACTCAAATGTAATAAAAGGTTTCTTACCTGAACTAAGAAGCCGTTACGTGTTTTTCGTGTTTCGGGATTCCTATGTTCTAAATATATATGTTATGAACATTCTATGTACATTTCACATATTCACGTATGGCTATGTTACACCTTGCCTAAATCTGAACTCGCCTGACAATTTCCTACAAAGATAATGTTTACATCAAGATCAACCCCATATAGATAGATATATATATGATGTTTTTGTTTTTTGCCTACGTGTATTTTCGTCTGAGAGTTTTTGCCTATTTTGTGTCACAAAATAATTAAGGAGAGCATGTGAGACTAAATATCACACCTAACCCCAAAGAAAACATAGGGGAAAAAAAAAAACAAGCAAATAATGATTGATGAATAAAGTGATATTCAATTCAAGGGCACCCTTTTCGTCTTATAACAAGAACTTTTTGGGGGGTTTCTTAAATAACTGTTGCAGTTTCAAATATTTTGCCTCTTCTCTTTGCGTAAATATTGCAAAAATCATCTTTGACATTTTCCCGCTGTTACTCTATATTTCTGCATTGCTTTAATTTTGGCGAAAAAGTAAATAGCAGTGGAATTTTGGCAGTCATAGCATGTCTTATGTCAATGCGTAAAAACAATTAGATTGATTTTAACAGAATGCCAATCTGTCCCGGGTTAGAAAATCGTGTCCATTGTTTATTCGTATTTGCATTTATAAAATAGCTGTTAAGATTTTAATTTTTCTTTGAAATATTGTTATATCAAATAGGACCTATTCCACCATATGTTGTACCCAAACAGGTACTACCCTTTTGGTCAGAGTAGACCTGACAGTATTGGTAATTTTTGAGGTACGCCAAACTCTCGAGATCACCAGAAGAAATGAGACTTCACTCTCATATGCAGGTTTGTTTGATACCTGGGGCATCACTTTTTTTAGAAGTGTTATCCATCAGAACGGCATACAGTATGTGTATGCAAAAATCTTTTTTAGAATGGAAATATATTCTCTAATGATATATACGTGATACTCCTGAGAATTTTCTAAGACTCCTTGAAGGTTTACAACTCTTATAAATCTCTAATCTACCCCATAGTTTTAAAACTGGACTGTCACTACCGGAATTAACAGAGCAAAATTATCAAATTATTTATAATAATATGTTGTTCGCATTCATGCCAACTCCAATCTTTCTAATATCTCAAGTTAGAATATAATTTAAGACAAATTGTTGATTGGTTCCACATATTTATATTACAATTAATTGTAAAATGAATTCTCGAAATAGGGTTGTATTAGTTTCCAAGATTACACATCAGCCGGGATACAGTTAGCGTATTTTATGTCCGTGACAGCAAACATATTCGATTTCAAATTTGAACTTCTAGCTGATTTTCATTTCTATTTAAAAATTTGATGGCATAATCGTACCAGACACTTAGCATGAAGACTGAAATATACACTTATCATACATTTCTAATTACTACGAAAATAAAAACGCAAAATGTTGGAAGAAGACTCTCTTGCATAGACTGCGACAACGTAGTAAGCGAGTGTGAACTCCAGTCATTAACTTTATATTTGGACAAATAATCTAGGAAAAGGTATGGGCCTCCTTAGCGCCCATAGCTATGGGTTAAATAGCTCTAGCACTGTTTTACATAGGTGGCTTTGACATTAAATAACCTCTGAAATAAAATAAAAAATCCTCAAATCATTTCAAAAAATAAAAACCTACTTTTAAGTAAAAGAAAAAGTTAGTGACCTTAGTCGAAGGTGATCTGAAGGCTCTTTTTACGATAGCTACTACTCCGATGTGTAGGGGAGGGAGCAACTCCATTCCTTGGATTGATCCACTTTACTCTTGATCATTACCTTATAGTGCTGTGTGCTAAACAAGGCGGTATCAAGTAATATTTTTTGAGTCTTTTTAGGATTGAACCCCGGTCTTCCGGGCCATTTGCGAACACCGTACAAATTAGACCAATGGCCGGTTATCCTAAATTGACTTGGTGATTTTTAGCCTTTGCTGTGTTAATAATATTTTGAGAATGCATTGGATAACCCAGCAGATACCTACCTCTCACGTGTCAAGAGCGTGTTAAATAATAAGCTTCATGCAAGATATCCTGCCATCTCATCCAAAAAGAAATAACGGCCGATGTTATTGGTTGGTGCTTCCTTAAGGGGGATACTGAAGTAACAATGTAATATTCCGAACCACACCTCGAAAGGTTTTCTACCAGCATGGAATCTACATATTAAAGCAATCTTTTCTCATATTTTAGCCTCGTAAGGAATCGTATAGATATTTCCAGATGTCTGGATACCGGCAGGATAATAATACTTATTTCAGTTTGGAACTTATGTTTAAATATTATATCATTTAAACGGTATATAGTCTCCAAAAAAGAAAAAGAAAACATTTCTTACAAAGAAGAAATAAAATATAAAAATCTATGTAGAAGAATTTTACAAAAAATACATGCATTTACTCAACCACTCCGATCGAAGAGAATGTGACCCATGTTCATTTTTTGCGCGATGTATGATAGGATGCAATTCCGATTTTTCCTTCTGCTAAACCTGTTGCAGTACAAAGGTTAATGGGCCCGGTCTATCCAACTATTTACCTATAGATGGAGGTTGAAAAGTTGGATTTGTATCTTGCCCAAAGGTATAGGCATTATGTGAAATGCGAGCTGCCTCATGCATAATTTGAACTTGATTCCCCTTGTTTACTCCCTTTGATGATAAACCTTACGCCACGATCGACTGAACATTTTGCAAAGAAATGTACGATGACAATTGTTTCTCAACTTAAGATAAACCTATCTAATCAGTCAGACGGTTTATGTCATTAATCTAGTATCCTACGAGGCCACAATGTGACACAAGATTGGTTTTAATTAAGGCAACCCACAGGAAGCATGCTTCCCGGGAGATAAAATAAATAATTTATTGTAAATGTGAGCGATGATTGATTACCAGAAATCATGTCGAAGTGAATTTTACATAACTATTTTAAAAATAGATTTAAAAGCTTAAAAATTTCACACGGAAAAATCAAGAAAAATTGGAAATTATACAAAATTTAATAAATAAATATATAAAAGCAAAGTAGGCGACCAGTCGAGGTTGACCCGAAAGCTCCTTTTTCATTAGCTACTACATCGAGGTGTAGGATGGAGCAAAACTCCTTTCTCTGGATTGCTCCACTTTACCCTTGACCTTTACCTTATAATGCTGAGAGTTAAGCAAGAAGGCATCTGGTACCATTTTTGAGTCTTTGGTATGACTTGACCTGGAATAATAATAATAATAATAATAATAATAATATTAATAATAATAATAATAATAATAATAATAAAAGTGGAGAATAGGAGGTGCCCGTGATGTAATGGTTATTGTCGTAGGAAATGGACAAGGTCATACGAGTTCAAATCCTGGACGAGACTGATTGCATTTCACGTAGCACTAATACCCTTGGGAAAGATATGAATCCAACTATTCTCCCTCCAGCTATGGGTAAATAGTAGGGCAGACTGAAGTCTTCAGCCTTAGTGAGGCAACCAGTCTAGGAGAAGGAAAACTCTGAATTCAAAGCTGTTAAACTCTGCTTAAAAATTGACCTTGTGTAATATCCTGACCGAGCCGAGGGGATGGTAAATATGATAAAAGTGGAGAATATACTAATTGTAATTGGTGCTCTAGGATCAGTCTCCATAGCGTTGATACAAGGACTGGAGGACTTGGAAATCAAGGGACGGGTGTAGATTGTCAAAGCTACAGCATTGTTAGTATCGGTCAGAATATTGAGTAGAGTCCATTAGATTTGAAGATACTTGCTGTCACTCAAACTCCAGTATAAAACCATCAGCTAACTGTGATGTGAAAAACTCTCGAGGAATGATAATAATATGCGGAGATAAAAAAAAAATCTGATAGAATATCTTAAAAGAAGAGGAGAATTTCTCTAACCCGAGATCTGCCGTAGGAATCTTATCAAAGGGATAAAACACCTATGTGAGATCCTCGGTGCCATTTCCTGAATTGGTCAAACGAAGAACTTCAACAAAACAGATCAGAGTACCAACAAAGCTAATGACGATGCACACGTTCTTACATCCCAGGGATGATATAAACAGACTATGTGTGTCAAGAAAAGGAGGAAGTAGAATCGCCAGTATAGAAAATAGCATGGATGCATCAATAAAAAAAAAACGAAAAAAAAAATAATGATTAATTTCTGCAAGCATAAACATCACAGAAAACATTAAGTTCAGCAGAATAACAACAACAACGAAACAGTTAATTGAAGGAAAAACAACTGAATGTATTTTTCAAGTACTGGATGGGTTAGCCGTGGCCACGGCCGACTTAACACATGTGCCGATAGGTAGGATAAAAGTAACCTGTCTCACGACGGTCTAATTTCACACTAGATTACCTGGATATTGCTAAGAAAAATAAACTTGAAAGAAGAAACGGAATCTCTTCTGATAACAGCACAAAATAACGTCTCAAGGACTATGTTAAAGCGAAAATAGATAAGATGAAGAAGAATAGTTACTGTATGTTACGTGGTGATAGAGAAGAAACAATTAATTGCATTAGAAGCGAATGCAGAAAACAAGCGGAAAAATAAAACATCAAACCAGAAACCGACCAAGAGAATGAAACAGAGAAAATTATTTTGTCCCAGCGTGGGACTTCGGTCGTCAATGTAAGTAGGTACACGGATCTGATCGGGTGTGACCTGGCTCCGTTGGTAATCGGTCAAAGCCATCTGACATCAATTCCGGTAAGGCGGCATTCATGTCGGGGGCGACAAGACCGGCTTCCTTGAGCCTCAGGAGGACGTCCCTAGCTCCTCCCCCTTGGAGGAGCTAGGTTTATTGACTGGATGTACCCCTTTTTAGGGGAATACCGACGGAGCTCGAGGCGTTTTGGAAGTAGGTAGGCATGTCTGGGCTATCGCCCAGTGCCTGGACCCACCTAAAAAGGCCAGTCAGTGGGACGAACAACAAATTCTGACACACACAATTATCAGTTAATATGAGAGACAATCAGATCACTTTATCCTAGCCTCAAGAACAAATCTATTGATAATTAAAAAGAAAAAGAGAACTTGTCGACCAAGCAGATAACCGAATGAAAACCAAAGAAAATGTAAAGAGTAGTAACTACATTATCTAAAAAATAAATAGGAAACATGAAGTTAACTGTGATAAGTGTTGTTGGAGCCTTACCCATCTCACAATAATGGATTCTTCTCACCGTTATTAGTACTGAGAGATTTCACTACCAGACAGGTCAATATTGATGCATTTGGGACGTTCCAGGTATGTTTGTTTATGGGTTGGAATATTTAGTATTCGGAGAACGAATCGAGACCATCCAAATTCCAGTATTGTTAAGATTGGTAAGAATAATAATAAGATCCCAGGCGACTTGAAGATACTTGCTGTCACTCAGACTCCATTGAAAGTTCATCAGTAAACTCTTATGTGGAAAACTCGCAAGGTGTAACAATAATAATGAAATTAAAAATATATATTGATCTGATGCTGCAGGGATCCTTTTTTAAGATCTCTGTACCTCGGGCAATGTAGTAGATTACCACTATTTTCGTAACTTCACATAAGCGCTGTCAGTTTGTAAGAATCGAATGTTCATAGAGGGATGTAAAACAAGTAAAGAATAGCTAATTGTTTAATAGGTAAGAAAGAAAAACAACGAACTAATTGCAATATACAGAGAAGCATAATTAATCATTTGGATAAAAAAACAACAACATGATAGTAATATCAGTCTGAAAATAATATATGTAATGATATGACACCTTAATTATACACATTGAAGGCTATTTGTCCGTCCATATCTTTTCTTCTTGAGCAAAAACCAACCTACAATTCTCAAATGGTGTTTATGGGGTCAAGTGAATTAAAGGGAAACAAAGAGGATAAGTTCAACTTCACAAAATTCGGAGAGAGTCAAAATAGTTAAAAGAGAAATTAGGATGTTAAAGCAGAAATTTAATAATTAAAAAAAAACAAACAAAAAAACAAACAAAATGCAAACAAATAAATAGGACGCGCATTAGCGTAACATATTGTCTCGGCGATATAAATAAAACATATACATTGAGTCATTTGTTTAGATTAAGCAGGTTATACTCTGTATAGCAATGTTCATGTAATTCTTACTGATATAAATTGTTTGAAAGTTGAATTAAGACACTTATAAAAGCCGGTAGGAACATATATATATATATATATATATATGTGTGTGTGCGTGTGTGAGTGTGTGTGTGTGTGTTTGAGAGAGAAAAAGAGATAGAGTGAGTAAGAGAGTGAGAGAGAGAGAGAGAGAGTGTGTGTGTGTGTGTGTGTGTGTGCGTGTCTGAGTGTTAATTTTTTTCTTACGAAAAAAAAAATCAATAACTAAAACATTTATTTCCCACTACACTTCCATATATATCTATATTAGATAGGAATAAAAAAGGTGTCAGGAATAAAATCAGAGAGGTCGAATGCAATATCATGGAAATAACGTGAGTGATTACTGATGGTATTCTTACTGTACATAAGTTTCGTGAGGCAGTATATCCTTTTAACACATTCATGTATTTACGCAATTCTTCCGAACCGGGGTTGATTCAGCACAAGGTCTGTTATTAATCATCGTAATTCTGGTTAACTGGTGATCTCAACCAGGCTATCGATCTCCTTCTGCCCTTCTCTTTACCTGTAACGTAATGGCCAAGGGATATCGGTTCATGCCTTTGGGTTTAGTTAGGCTGAGACCTTTCGGCTCAGCACATGGGTTAGTTAGGTGCAAACTTGATGCAGGTGTTAACACGCGCGCACGCGTGTGCACAGAGCGGACGTGCCACTCAGACATGTCATAATAGTCCGAGACGAAACGGATGACGGAGTGCGATGACGTCACGCGCTGGAGGCTTGCGGAGGATTTGGGGGAAATCTGAAGAAAGTTAGGAAGTTGAATACTAGATGCCAAACGAGGAGGATCGACTTTTGGAGCTTGCAGACGCGAGGCGAACTTGCACTCTATGGTGGCCGCTCGAGATGTAGGCCAAATGAATAAGACAGCATAGAAAATTGTGTCTCTCCTCCTTATGTCGAAACCTTTAACTCAAAGTTAATAAAAAGGTTTCGTACCTGAACAAGAAGTCGTTACGTGTTTTCGAATTTCGAGATTCCTATGTTCTTTATGTGTTCGACGTTATGTATATTTGTAATGAACGTCCCATTTACATTTCGCAAATAGCCGTATTTACCTATAGTACATACCCAAAACTAATAGAAGGGAGAACTCCTTGCCTTTCCCAAGTGCATTTGATCAATGTGAATTTTTTAAATCGGTTGTCAATTCGATTTCCATCGACTATAATCGTTGTACTAAGTAAGCCTACTTCTGTTACATGTAACTTTTGTAACGGCAACAGCATAGTGATTTAATTTTCTAGTTTTCATATATATATATATATATATATATATATATATATATATATATATATATATATATATATGTATATATATATGTGTGTGTGTGTGTGTGCGTGTTGACTCAGACTTTCAGAATAAAAAAAATCCTGCATTCTAAAGAGGAAGATATAATTATATTTTTACGACTGTTCTTACAATACATTCCTTCGTAATTAAAAGACATAATAATATAAATCTATGAAAGACAGAATAAGACTATTTTTTTTCATTTACATCAGTTTTTATTCTGCGTTTTTTTTTTTTTTTTTTCATAGCTACGTTTCTCTCCCGGGATTTCATGGTATGTAGTAGCTAACATGCCATACAACAATATCATGGTAAACAAGTTCGAAATACAGTGACACTGACTATTTTGATAAAGATATGAACACTCAAATACCCCCTGCTCTTAGCTAAATATTAACAGTATTGATCTGCTTCAAGGATTTTTTTAAACGTAAAATAACCCACTCATTATCGGAGAAACTAAAGACACCTTACCCAGTCAGCTGGGCGTGTAGAATACGCCGACTGCATCTCTGCAGAGGATTAAGAGCCACCATCGAGTACCCTGGATATGACACTAAAAATTTGATGCTGAGGTTCCAGTAATGCTGGAGCTTTGGAGAATGCGGAGTACCTCTTTATTTTCATCGCTCCCAGGTCCACACTGGCTCGGAATGGTAGCACCTGCGAGGGTCCTGTGTATGGGTTAAAAATAATTAGACGGCGTACTTATGTAAAACTAATTGCTTGAAAGAGGACTGTTTTGACATCTAAAATACGTACTTAGGCTAAACTGAATTCTTGAAATGGAAACGTTTTTTTGTGCTAAACTGAATTGTTTATAATAGAACCGTTTTTGACACTGAAAATTGTAATTGTGCTACACTAAATTGTTTGAAATAAAACTGTTTTGGCATTTGACGGTGTAAATAAAAAGCTATACTTATACTAAACCGAATTGTTTGAAATAGAACTGTTTAACTAAATGTTGTGGGACCCTTACCCCTCTTACCATAATGGACTATTCTCACCGTTATTTGAACTGGGAGATTTCGCTACCAGAAGCAGATCAATATCGGTGTTATCCGAACAGTACGAGACTTCTCACCTTTTCTATGCCACTCTATCTTTCTTGTGTAATATAATGTTATCTAATATCCATGTTTGTGTTTTCATTAGTGAACCTTTCCGGGGCCACAACACTAAACAAAATAGCTTGAAAATAAGATTAAACTGTACTTATGCTAAATTGAATAGTCTGAAATTGAACTTTTTTTTTGTAGAAAGTGGATGTTGCATTAATTAACCGACAAAGGTTGATATGCTATAAAACCCAAACAAAAACAAACAAAAAGAAACGTGTTTTTTTATTATCCTTAGCGCATATATTTTTTTCGTTTACTTACTTTTATTATTTCTTCTTTTGTTTGATCCAACCGTGAGTTTTCGATTTCACTTGCCCAGTTGGCTGGGGCTGTAAAATAAACCGGATGCAAAATTGCAGAATGGTAAGACCCCGACAACGAGTGTCCTGGATGCGAAATGAAACAATCTGATGGTGAGGCTCCAGTAATGGAACACTGGGTAACGTGGATAACAACGTTATTACCATAGCTCCAAGTTCCACTCTGTCACGGAGAGGTAGCTCTTAAAAAGTCCCTATCTGCGGATCAAATAGAATTATTTGATATTTAAACTGAGAGCAAATAAATACCTTATGCTAAATCGAATTGTTTGAAATGGAACTGTTTGATCTTTTAGCGATGTGTAAAGAAAATATTGATGTTTAACCTAATTGTTTAGTTTACATAGCAATACTTGAAACTATTTAATTTTGTTGACTTATGCTAAACTGATTAGTTAGAAATAGAATGGTTTGGTAATTTAACTATGAGTGTCTACAAAATGTGTTTATGTATAACATATATATATATATATATATATATATATATATATATATATGTGTGTGTGTGTGTGTGTGTGTGTGTGTGTGTGTGTGTGTGTGTGTGTGTGTGAAAGTGGATTTTACATTAAACAACCTATAATGGTTGCTATACCAAACAACCAAACCAAACTAAACCAAACCAAATCGATGGAAGTGAGCCATATGTGAGGCTCCCTTCCGATAGTTTCACTTTTCCCGGGATTTCACAATATATTGAGTTTTGTTCCATCCCTTCCGTATGGTGGGTGATTATAAAGTCCAGAAGAACCGTTTCTTGTGTAAATCAATGTAATCAGTGTGTTGCGTTTATTTTCCTTTCTTGCTGTGATATGTTTAGTTGTGTAAAACATGTGTTTATTTAGATGTTCCTTAGCATTTGAAGAATACCTTTATTTTCTCATAAACTGAACTTTATCTGTGAGTCGCAGAAGTGTAATTTATGAAGACACTGGTGTTTATTTTGTTATGATTATATTCACAACATTCATCCGCATTCTGTTTTAAGTAATCGCTCTATCCAAAATCCTCGTTAAATTTATAAAACTTTCCCTTTTCAATTCCATTTTATATGAATCAAAGAAGTTCGTACAAAAATAAGTGGTATATGATCGATTGTTTATATCTTGATTTCACCTGCTTCAAAATACAATTCCTAATAAATACGTAAAAGAAACAATGTAATCACTTGTTTAACACATTTCCTTTAAAAGATCAGAACAGTATACCATTGTGTTTTAATTTTGACATTTACACATAAAGTGCAGTCACCAAAGACTTCTATGTCGGTGATAGTTAATCGCCGGAAAGGCAGTATTCATACAACTCGAATCAAATATCAAGATGTCTCTGCTTTAGTCTCACTTTTCAGTCTCTAAGGACTGGAAAAAAGGTGGAATGGGTATGCAACCGATGTGCCTCTATCTTTTTGAGGAAATAGTCTCATCTTATGTCTTTAAACTGTTCATCATTCTCTGTTCAAACGAACACTTGTCTCCTTGAACCCCAGCCAACAAAAAGAGAGAGTCAATGGAGAAATCCGTTATTAGGACTTACCACCCTCGTGTCTTCTTCTTCTTCTTCTTCTTCTTCTTCTTCTTCTTCTTCTTCTAGCTTGCAAGAATATTCAAAACGGTGGACCTCACAGCAAAACGACCGCTACTCTAACCAACTGAAATTGGTAACTGACCTCCAGTCGACCGCTGCTACCTTTTCTTGACATAACTTGAAAACACACAACAGATCAATCCATTTTGTTTAATATCCACCAATCTATACCGGCGGATTATACCCATCACGTGATCTCCCTCAAGGGCAGTTCCTTGTTCTCGAGATTTTCCTAGAGTCAGATTTGTGCGCTTGACTTCTTGAATAAGATAGTCAAAATATTCCTATCGTTCTTATGCAACATGACATATCATATATTTTCAGCCACTTACAGCTGCCCCAAAAATAAGTTTTGACATTTTAGTCCGTTGTTAATTCTCTCTGATATTTTCCCAGCTGTTTTGCGAAAAAAAAATGATTTGCAGTAAAATCTTTAACTCTTTATTGTCCTGCGAACCTACTCAAATCTCATTGACTTCGAAAATCTGTAATACTGGATCTCATTTTGCCAAGTGTGTCGGTATGTGTGCGTGTTTGCATACAGATAATGTACTATACATATAGAGAAAATATAAAGGATGGTCTGCACCAAAAAGACCTAAGAATACTGCCTAACATACATGACTTTTAGTCAACTTTTAAAATCATGTTCTACTCTGCTGGCCAGAGTCGGAACTTTCTTATTGTTATATATGTATATATATATAAGGGCAAAGTTTGTAATTAATTTCAATGATATAAATAATGAGTCACTTGTTTTCGAGATTCATTAGAATTAAAATCAATTTATTTACAAGAAATGGATTTATATAAAGTAAGAGGGACGCGTGGTAACATCTTTAACGAGATATTTCGGTTACATTTATTAATATTTTTCTTTATATCTATATTTATGAATATCATTATTATATATGACTATTCCTTTCATAATAAAATCGCATTAATCATCGTTTATCCACCTATTACCTCTTTTTTTCCCTCTATCTAGCTTTGCCTAACAAAATAAGTATTCGAATAATCTAGGCAATCAAAGACAAAAACAGCAAAATCATCAATGATCTAACCGATATTGCTATAACGAAAGTGTACCATTCGGCACTTTTTCACAGGATATATATATATATATATATATATATATATATGGGGGTGTCTGTCTGTCGGTCTGTAAGTGTGTGTGTCTGAGTGAGAGATAAAGACGGAGGGAGGGAGGGAGAAAGATACAGGGACATAGGCAAAGATATGTTCATTCATTAATTATATATACATGACTACTGTTAATCAAGTCCATGTGATTAGAAGCGAGTGCGTAGGAATTACAGTGATACAAGTAAAGTCTGAATATCCGTGTATGTATATATCTATTGATCCCAATCTTTTTTTTATGAACATGGTCCTAAACAAGGCTTATTTAGTAAAAGTAAAGTAAAGTTGGCGACCATAGTCGAGGGTAACCCGAAGGCTCCCTTTTCGATAGCTACTACACCAAGATGTAGGGGAGGGCGCTACTCCTTCCCTGGATGGCTCTACTTTACCCTTGATCCGCACCTTATAATGCTGAGTGTTAAGCAAGGAGGCATCAAGTACCATTTTTTGAGTCTTTAGTATGACTCGACCTGGGATTGAACCCAGGTCTCCCGGGCCATTGGCGAACACTCTAACCGCTAGGCCAATGTCCGGTACTAGACTTATTTAATTTGTGTATATTCTTTGAATTCGTTTTAGCTTCTCCTAAACTACTTGATTTATGTAAGCCCAAAGATAAAGATATGTCCTTCTCTGAATGCATTTATGCGATATTGAGGGATACATGAATTTATAGGTTTCTTATGGTCATTAGTCTAAAGTGAAACCCAAATGTCTACTTCAGTATCAGACATGGCATTCCGCAAACATTTTCAAAATCAACGAACGTTAAGACACATGCACCTCCTGTATGTGGGTGGGACACATACACTTACATACACACACCCATATATATATATATATATATATATATATACGTGCTGGATTCAATAAGTTTCCAGACTTTTTTGTACTGGCATTTAAAATTGTCGTAGACGCTTGAAAATTCAGAATGTTATTGCTATATATATTATAAGATGACTAACTATTTTTATGATTTCAGGCTCAAATGAACAGCTACAGCAGCAATTGTAATACACCCTACTAAAGCCTGATTGTTAAGGCTGGTGAATTTCAAAAATGCCATCTGGACATGAGGAGACATTAAAAGAACGAAATGCAATAAAAGTCTGTTTTAAACTTGAGAAGAATGCCACGGAAACATATGGAATGCTTTAGACTGCTTTTGGAGCATCTTGCATGAATCCAGCATCGGTTTTTAAGTTGCATAATAGATTCAAGTAAGGCAGGGAACCAGTGAGGGCTGATGAGAGGTGCACCAGTCCACAACTCCATCATTGTCGTGGATTATTTGACCATGATGGGCATCAACACAGTTTCTCACCCTTCCTATAGTCAAGACCTTGCTCCTAGTAATTTTGGTTAATCCCTAAGCTCAAAGGCTGTCGTTATCAGACAATTGAGGAGATGAAAAAGGCTGTGACGAAGGTCATTGATACGCTCATACAAGAGGACTTCGATGGGGCCTTCCAGAAGTTGTTGGAACGGGAGAACAAGTGCATTGCAGCTGGAGGAGATTACTTCGAAGGGGACTTGAGTTTCATGTGTGTACTATCAATGAAGGTGCCCATACAAAAAAGAATTGAAACTTATTTAATGATCCCCGTGTATATATATATATATATATATATTCCTTTTGGCATAAGAGTTAGCGTGTTCACCAAGGTTCCGAAGGCCGGGGTTCAAGCCAAGGTCAAGTCATACCGGGGACTCAAAATATGGTACTTGACGCCTCCTTGCTTAACACGCAGCATTACAACGTATGGATCAAGGTTAAGCTGATCAATGAAACAAAAGGCGCTGTGCCACTCATGGACACCGGTTTTGTAGGTATTAAAATGCGAGAATTCGGGTAACCCTCGACTACGGTCGGACAAACTATATATATATATATATATATATATATATATATCAGACATTCACACTGAACATACATCATTACATACACTAATACATATAAATAAACAATTATAAATATATACACATAATAACATAATATCCACAGTATATATACACTCAATGAAGGAGTTCAATTGTGAAAAATATACTCATTTTGTCATAAACAATGTATCCTGATCGGATAATTATTCTTTTTTTATTATACCCACACACATATTAATAATATATGCTGTTACACACAATCATACACAAATATAACACACACACACACACACACACACACACACACACACACACACACACACACACACAAATTATACCCAATTATGGTGGAAAAATTCTTTTGAGAGTATCTTTATATTTTTTCGATTTCTTTAAAATCTTTCGTTTTCTGCCAGATGAATGTCGCATAAAGACGGCTTGAAACCAGTGGTTGCAGGTAAGAACCCATGCTATTTCTTGCAAATTAAATCTAATATATATTTATCTATTATCATATGATATAATAGATATTGAGCACTTTCCAAAACATATAACATTTGGTCCGTCACAAATCCACCAAGAGTGATAGTGACAACCACACACTGCTGAAACATATATGCAGTCTTATAGACACTCACATTCACATAGACATTCAGCATTCAGAGAGGTGCTGATATATAATGAGCGTGAATGTGTGTGTGTGTGTGTGTGTGTGTGTGTGTGTGTGTGTGTGTGTGTGTGTGACTAAGTGATTGATATTAGCGTGTATTACTGAACAGCTTGGTTCCTTTGTTACTAATCTATGAATTGAAAATCCGTTAAACTGTCAGTAAGAGGCGTTGTGCTCATTAAATTCATCCCTACATAATAACTGCTGAAAAAAGAAAAAATGTTCTGG
>OY757912.1:35117917-35240977 GCA_963585895.1 Sepioteuthis lessoniana | reverse complement strand
ATATATATATATATATATATATATATATATATATATATATATATATATATATATATATATATATATATATATATATATATATATATATATATATATATATATATATATATATATATATATATATATATATATATATATATATATATATATATATATATATATATATATATATATATATATATATATATATATATATATATATATATATATATATATATATATATATATATATATATATATATATATGTCAGAATAAATAGAATTGGCATTCAGATTTATAAATGTCACCATATATGAGTTAAGTATTATCAACATGTAAAAATAATAGACTTAAATTCAATGGAAAAGAAAAGGTTATACGTGTCATTAAAAAGAATAATCAATAAACGGAGAATGCACCGGGATCGTAAATTTTCAGATGGCTCGACATTATTCAATTGTTTCATTCCAATTCATCTTCTTCTTCCTGTTGATTTTTAATAACAGATTTTTAGTTTTGTGCATTTTACAGCGAATCGATTTTAATTTTTCCTCAAGAAATCGCCGCCTTTCCTTCAAGCTTAATAGAATTAAGTTAAATAATATAATGCAGCTTGCAAACGCATCTTTTGTTCAAATAATTGATTTAACGATCTCATTATACATCAATCTGAACTTTACTGTAAATGCGACAATTTTGCTATTTCTTGTCGTTGCGAAAATATTGAAAATTTTATTCCTTTAGAAATTTTTAAAATATTTAATAAAACAAAAATCCTAATGAGTATGCAGTATATTCTTTGATACATTCAAAGAAATTTAATGTTAGGAAAAGAAACTGAATTTTACAAAAACTTAATGCAACAATAATAAAGAAACATAAAGATTCAAATCTAATTATTTTTACTTTTCATCACTTTTTAATTGATACATTTACCCATTAGGTTCTTGCATAAATTTAACAAATACAACACAAAAGCAGAATTATATTATTCAAATTTATATAGCGTTGTGATTAGTATTTCATATTTTTTTTCTATAAGTTCTTGTTGAGAAAATCTCAGTGTAACTATTGTGAATGTATGTACTTATTTAGATAATATCGTTTTGGCGGAGTACGTGTGGTGTTGTGACGATAACCCCGAATACATCAAATTCTCTAAACCATTTCACTTCTTGGCCGGTGATCATCTAGTGATTCCTACAGGGGTATCACATATTTCTTTATAGCTACAATAAATACAATCAAGGGAGTGGGAGAAAAGAACAAAGAACAAACGAACCATCTGGGCTTGGGTTAACTCAAGTGCAAGAAGGTTAAGTTGTGACACTCTGCATTACCTGTGAATCTGTAAACTATCGATGACGTGTAGTTTTTTTCGAAATTTCCACAAGCTACGAAGAATGCTGACTCATTTTAACAGGTCTTCCCTCACTGCTGCTGGACTCTATCTCATGCCGACTGGTCTTCTCTGCTGTCCGGTGTCGACTGCCCTTCTGCGTCTCCTGTCGCCAACTGCCTCCAGCGGGTTCCTTTTTCCAATTCCCTGGCGTTCCCTTGCCCACTTCCGGTATCGGGGAGATCTCGATTCTAAGCCTTTTGTTTGGTTTCGCGCCAAGCCAGACAAAGGGATTGTATACTTAGCGGACCACCTACATAGCGTCACAGCATTATCACCAAACAAAAATTTGTAACGTGGTCATCGGTAGCGGGTATTTTTGGATGAATTTCTGTTAAGTCGGAAGGGAATGAAAATCATCACTTGACATTTAGAGTTTGGACCTTTCGATAATCTATTCCGTCTGTTCAGTCTCTGTAGTCGTGGAAGCAGGAAGAAATGGACAACAAATCACACATTTAATTTCTCCGTTCTTCGTTCTCCGTTCTCCGTTC
Organism: Sepioteuthis lessoniana; assembly: GCA_963585895.1. Taxonomy (NCBI): domain Eukaryota; kingdom Metazoa; phylum Mollusca; class Cephalopoda; order Myopsida; family Loliginidae; genus Sepioteuthis; species Sepioteuthis lessoniana. The sequence goes on along the minus strand of OY757912.1, from coordinate 35,239,104 downwards.
TTCGAAGAACAACCTGATCAGGGTACATGCTTCGGTCGTTCTCTGTTCACAATTTGTTTCTTCCAGTCCAGACACCAAAGAAGAAAAGAAAGAACCCATGATATTTATCTCTTTACCAATCAGTCTGCATTAACAGGAAGTCAAAAAATATTTATTATTCAAAAAGAGTTTAACATGTTTGAATTCAGATTATTCCTTCTAGTCCGGTAGTAATACCACAGAAAAAGCAGACAGTCACCCCTACTATTTAATCATAACTGGAAAGGGAATAATCGGAATCATGCCTTTCTCAAGTGTAATGGTGCCATGTGAAAAGCAGACAACTTGATCCACGATCGTTATTCGGATTACCAAGATCCATTTTTATGATTATATATATATATATATATATTTGTGTGTGTGTGTGTGTGTGTGTGTGTGTGTTTGGTCCACATTTTTCCTTAATACCTATTTTATTAAACAATATAGACATCCTTTGTCTACACATTTTTCTAGTCACTGCATTGATCTTATATTATCCGTCGGGAATTGGTTAATTAAACTCCAATAATTAATTGGTTCACTTATACTTTCTGCTCGATCTTGGGCCATCATTAGGAGTGGGTATATCAAAAAGCGATGTGACCTGTACTTGTACATTACTACTTTGTAAGTGTAGAGAATTTATTATTTATATTGATGTGTTGTAGTAGCATTTATTTTTTAAAATTTGTTTCTTTAAGAAGCAGCACTAGCTAAAGTCATTTAAGTACATTAGTTCTAGATTCGAAACTTATTCTATTGAATGTATGTTGTTTCATTCTGATATAGGGCGCTTTGGGAATCTTTAAGTTTTACTTGTTATTTTGTTGTTTTAATATTGTTGTATTTTCAGTAATCCGATGCTCACTGTTATGGTAGGAGTGTTATTTAGATGCTGTGCTATTGAACTAGTATCAGATAAATGCATAATGAGTCGTCTCGATAGGGTTGTTGAGGTTAAAGCAACGTATATACTGATAATCTTAGAGATACAATCTTCTAAAGTACATTTAAATTGATATAAATCGTTTGATTTCTGAAAAAAAAAACAGAGCGGAGTTATTGTTAATAATAATAACTTGGAGGTTTTAAATTTGTTATAGTATATGATAAGTTTTATTTTTCATTAGGATCAGTAGGGAGTATATTTCTTTAAATCAGAGTTTGTTTGTTTTTAAATATTCCCATCTAATATATAAATGTTATGCATTAGGTTACAGTAAAACGTACTATAAACACACACACACACACACACACACACACACACACACACATATATATATATATATATATATATATATGCATGTGTGTTTGTGTGTCCACAAGGCTTGTTCAAAAAGTTTTAAGTCTCACCCAGGGAAGAACATTTCCGTATAGCTGAAATTTAGTTGTGATCAAGTTGTCAGCTATCAATATCGTGAATACACAAACCAGAGATGCTGGAAATTGTTGACATTTCCAGATACATTTCCAGATACGAGGCTTAAAAATTTGTCAATGCGGATAGATAGATAGATAGATAGATAGATAGATAGATAGATAAGTAAAACAAAGTATAGGAAATTAATTTAATGTAGGAATATACCGGAAATCATTTCAGTATGGGAATCAAAACAGATGATTTATATATATATATATATATATATATATATATATATGGGTTCCCAGAAAAGACTACTATTTCCAATTAAGTTTAGTAACTAATTTAGATGATGACCTCATAAGACCAGCCATGGAGGGCTTCATCCAGAGTACTATGGCAGCAGTTTCAAGTTTTTTGGGGGAAATCATCTACTGGGGCTGTAGAATACACCGACTGCTTCTCTGCAGAGGGGTAAGACCCCAGCCCTACAGAGTGTCATGGATATATGACACTAAACAATCTGATGGTGAGGTTCCAGCAATGCTGGAGCTTTGGAGAATGCAGAGTACCCCTTCATTGCCATCGCTCCCAGGTCAACTCTGGCCCGGAGTGGTAGCACCTGATAAGGGTCCTATCTATGGGTTAAATAGAACTAAACCGTGCTTCTTTCCCCATACTGCTTTTTGCATTTAACCTGTGTATTTATGCTAAACTGAATTGTTTAAAATAGAACTGTTTTGACATTGGAACTGTGTACTAGTGCTGAACTGAATTGCTCGAAATAGAACTGTTTTTGAAATCCAAACCGTGTCCTTATGCTGAACTGAATTATCTGAAATGAAATTGATTGACATTTAACTCTGTGTATTGTCCAGTCGACTGGGGCTGTAGAACACACTGATTGCACCTCTGAAGAGAGGTAAGACCTCCCCCAACGAGTGTCCTGTTATGATACTAAACAATCTGAGGGTGAGGTTTCAGCAGTGTTGGAGCTTTGGGGAATGTGGAATACCCCTTCATTGACATTGCCTCCAGGTCAACTCTGTCCCGGAGTGGCAGCACCTGATAGGGCCCTATCAATGGGTTAAATAGAACTAACAGCATACTTATGCTAAAATAAATTGTTTGAGTAAACTGAATAGCTTGAAATAGAAATGCTTTTGACAATTAAACCGTACTTGCATTTAAACTGCGTGCTTATGCTTAACTGAATTATTTGAAATAGAACTGTTTTTCGACATTATAACTGTATTTACACTTAACTGAATTGTTACATATAACTGCTTAAATAGTTTGAAATGGAAATATTTTTTACAATTAAACTGTGTACTTATGCTAAACTGAATTGTTTTAAATAGAATAGATTATTTACATAAAAATGGATTTTAACCTACAAAGGTTGATATGCCATAAAACCCAACAAAGCGAATCAAACCAGAAATCATCTTATCACACCATAAAACCAATCTCTTACAGAAATACAATAAGACCAAAATAATAATAAATAAATGTCTTGTTGACTTTATAAAAACTTTGCTAAAGTTTAAAAGAAAGAATATATCGGCAGAATACACCAATGGAGGGACATATAGACTAGTAAATTTAGAAAGAATATGTCTCATTTTCAGATATAGCGAGCCATATACAACATGTTGAATAAGGTGAAGAAGTCTTCAGTTAGGTTTCTACTTTCTAGAATATCTCAATAATAATTACATTTTTATAAAGGAACATGATGTTGGATGTTCAAATTTAAAAAAAAAAAGGGAACTTCCAACATCGTGCTTATTTATAAAAAAAAGTCTCGGATGATGCAGTTTTAAATTGAAATTAGCCTCAAATAATTATTATTTTGCATTGCAATAGATACTTTATATATATATATATATATATATATATGTGTGTGTGTGTGTGGGACATTTGTATAGAAATATCAGTGATTTTGCTCTTATTACACTACTAAAATTTAATTGATTTGTCATAGTTTTTCTCAACAAATTTTACTTATACAGAATTGATTTAATTTCGTTATAATTCTTATCATTTCGGCAGGCTGTACTTCCGGCTGAGACCGTAAATATTTGCCTTTTTATTAAATTCTATGCATTTATGTCAATATTTTTCAATTCATTCCTGATGTTACGTTTTTATTATTAATCTTATTATGTCTTATTTATTTTTCGTCCGTATTTCTCACTTCATGTCTCCACGAAATTGCTTGTCACTTCAAGAAACATAAACATAAGGAAAATTCTTACAAGATATTACGCTAAAAGGATAAATAATGAAACTGCGAACGCCTGAGAAAGTTTTAAGGAAAATAAAATTAACAAGATGAAAAAAGAATGAAAAGGCTAAGAAACACCTGACAAGATTCACAATACAAGGGGAAGAAATTAAAATATGTGTGAAAGTAGAAAGACTCAAAAGATACTGGGAAATGGTCAAACAAAGGAAACAAAATAGGATCATCCAAAATAACAAAAAAACTTACTGAAACTAGGTGGAGGAATCAAAAAGACTAACCAACAACTAGGTACAAAGAAAAAAACTATTTTGAAGCAAGTAAGGGAAAGAGAAAGCATATAGCAGAAAAAGCCGAATGCATACAAACATTAACAAGAAATGCACGGACTTGAATAAGGCCCGGAAACAAACACCCCTGGACTCACTGAGAGCAATACACAAGAAAGTACCAAACAGCAAAAAACCAAGCCACGATAGCATATACGGAATCTGGTTTTTAAAAATGCACTTCTATCCCTAACTTCTTGGCTTACTAAGAGACTAAATACTTAAATAAGAAAGCACACCTGGATGGATACTAAAGGAAAAACTAACATCATCCAAAAAAGGCACCAAAAAAACATCTGCAACAAAAGACCGCTAACATGTCTACTAATGATGTGGAAAATCCTAACCACGTTTGACAGTTTCCGAAGGAACAGAGGGAATGTCACATTAGAACGAGTGAAACTAATACCCAACTATCGATGTTGAAGAGCAGAGAGATAGACAATAACATTGATGTATAAAATATAAAAGACTCTCTTTTCTTTTTCTTTTCGAGAATATAGAGACGGGTCCGAGTGAGTGGGGTTGAAGATGTGCTGAGCTTGAACACACAAGTGCGAGCGGCACTGATCTTACTTACGCCTTTTGGATCTTTGCATCGAAATCTCCGTGGTTATATAATATTCCGTGTGACCACGGAAATTATTGTGGTCATATCTTCAACCTGCTGCTTACATGTTACTAGTGGCCACGCCTCCAAGCAAATTCTCATGCTCACACATTCAGTTCCCGCTTGCACAATGCAAGTGAACGTACTTCCTTCTAGCATGCCACCCTACGCAATTTACCTGGCATTTCCACCGAAACACCTGCTTCCTTTCGGAACCATGTGTATTCTAGTTTTATTCCCAGTGTCCGATTTCTTTCTTGCATACCATGCCCGCAATGTATACGGCATGTCAAAGGGATTTTTATGACAATATCCAACATAGGTCAGCACCTACTCAAGAATGACAAAACATGGCGGAAATTATTGTCAGCTGTGCGATACAAAAAGAACTCCCACTAAATAACAAAGCTGGAACACGTATGAAATCTAGGCTTGTTGCTTGCCGTTGCTGATATATGCTTTAGTCATCTCTGATTGGCCAATCTACTCCTGTTACTGGTGAGAAAGTCTATAAATATTTGTTTGCAATTTGTAAAAAGCATATACCCATCAAAGCCTTGTGCATTCCTTGTAAAAACAACAAAATATAGCAAATACCCACCTAGGCCCTTCCAAACAATACAATATGTCCTTCACGTTTGGGAGTATTAGATGGAATCTTCCACCTTTAAAGAAATACATATCAAAATAAAAGATGTGAATATCTTTTTAATTCTTTGTGTTAATACATTTTCTTTTTGATTAATTGACACAAAATACGATTAGTAATTTATTCGTCTTGGGATTATTGGGCTGGTTTATTGTTAAATCGTAGTAAGCGAGTTCGTACTCCAGTCGAGCTATTTCAGGCAAATATCCTTGGGAAAGGTATGAACCTCCTCATCCTCCCAGCTATGGGTTAAATAGTACCACTACTTTTCTTCTAGGAGAATGACTTTGGCATTAAATAACCTACAAAGGTTGATATACCATTAAACAAAGATACCAAATAAAACCTAATATAACCTTTCTAAAAGTGTTTAATTTCAATCTTGTCATTGGCTTTATAGACAAGTCGGCAACATTTTTCTCAGTATCTATGTGTTTTAAAAGAATGAACCCTTCATTTATTTCATCGTGTAGAAACTGATATTTCATATCAATATATTTTGATCTTTGATGAACGACTGTTGCCAAAACAATACTGGATTAATTATCACAGTTGATCGTTGTGTTTGATTGTTTCTAGTTCCGTTATAGTTCTTAATAGTCCACAAAGATACTGGGGTTTTTAACTTGCTAATGAGATTGCGATAAATTCCGCTTCGAATGTCGACAATGCGACTGAATTCTTCTTTTTTTGGATTTCCCTGAAGACATTGGGTATTGTCTGCCAATCTAAAGCAAAATCTGCTGATGCTTTTTCTGTCACTTAAATTAGCCCAAACTGCGTCACAAAATCCTTCTAATTTCAAGGATTACTCCGATTTCTTAAATATTAGTTACTGATTGATAGTGCATTTTAAATAACGTAATAGGTGTTTTGCCTTCGTTAAATGGAAATAACTTGGTTTTGCTAGGTCTTGAGACAATCTAGTAATTGTATAACAAATGCCTTGTTGGAATCAATTTATATAGCAGACGGCCAATAATTTGATAGTTAAGAGTAGTTTGCAATCTGCCATGGCGAACTTTGATAATATTTTCTATATATATGTAGATTGATTCATTTTAATAGTACTGTTTTCGCATTCAAATTTTATTTCTAAAAACCAGGATAATTTCCCAACGTCATTCATTTTGAATCTAAAGTTCAGTCTTGTCTTAATTTGCATATGGTGTGCCTCAGTTTCTGAAGCAATTAATATTTCGTCTACCAACAATAAAATGATGGATATTTGATTGTGGCCATTTTGAAAGTACATGCAGTGGTCTACAGTTGATTGCACGAAAGTTTGTACATTTAAATATGTATGGGTTATTTCATTCCAAGTTCGACCGCTCTGTTTTAACACATATAATTTTTTTTAAAGTTTCCAAACATAATTCCCATTCTTACATCCAAAGCCATCTGGCAGTGGAAAATATATTTCATAGTCTAAGCGGTGCATTTAAATATGCACTCTTAACATCCATATGGTGAATTATCAAGTCATACTGGACTGCTATTTGCAATAGTAACCTTATGGCAACCTTATTTGTCGTTGGGGCGAAAGCTTCTCTATAATCCTTGCCATTTATTTGCGAGTTGCCTTTGAATACGAAACTTAATACGAGGCTTTATACTCATAACTTCCGTCACTTTTTACATTTTATAGGAAAAAAAAACACCTACTACCGACAATATTTTTATTTCTTGAAACCTTCTGCCATTCAAAAGTATTATTTTCTACTAAGAAATATAATTCTCTCTTCATTACCAAAATCCAGTTATTCGAGTCGATAGAGTTAATGAACTAGTATATTCAAAGTTTTTGACGACAAACAAATCAGGTTTCTTTCTCTTTTGGATTGGATAACGGCTTATTTGCCCCTCCCCTTTCGGTGTTTTGGTTTTATTTTGATTGCACGTCAAATGGGATTTAGTATTCGGGAATTCGGTATTTTTATCTGTTTTCTATAGTTAGCAATTATCATAAGAGTCGGTGGGCTTTAGATACCAAACTCTTTTAATAGCGTTGTATCTAGAAAATAAATCAAGTAATTGGACTTTGTTTATCATAGCCGAAATAGATGCTTCTTCAAAATAAAGATCCTATTTTGTTTTATTTTGTACCAAACTAAAAACAAGTCTTACCAAAATATACATCTTATTTAAGTTTTGTTTTGAACCGGCAAAACTTTCATATGTTTTTTTTTTTCTTTTGATTTTATTATAACAACGATTTCTAATGTACACTGATGCCATCAATGCATAAACCCACAAAATTTGCGGCATTTTTGACTCAAGGAGGAGACAATTTGTCATTGAAAATAAAGTTAACCATGACCAAGGAGCTGACTGCTCGTGTTTGATTCTATTAAGTTCAAGTAACCGTTATAAAGGGTCAGAAGTGAAATCAGTTCCGTTGTTTGTACGTAAATATTTTACATGCGCGTAAGTGGCGATTTCAGCTAGATATTTCGTTGTAGCGAGCAAAGTGTCAAACTTTTGTTTTAAGAAATATAACATTGCAAGACCAGAATTGTCATCAATAAAATTAAGTTCATATTTATAACCATCTTTTGCTAAGGGTTTAATAGGGCCTGCTTAATCATTGTGTATAAGTTGAAGTATTTTTGTTGCGTTTTAATCCAAAGTCATATTTTTGTTATTTGACATATTCCCTTGAATACGTATGTCACAGTTAAGAGCATAATTGTTGTCAGTTTTATCTTCATTCCTTTTACTAAGTTGGGTAACTTTTTTAATACCAGATTCGTTAAATTGGCCTAATATACTATGCCAAGTATGTAATTCGTAAGTGGCATTTCTGGCAGAAACGATATTTTTCAGATAATAAAAATGTTCTCTCTGTGGTATTTTGAAAACTGCTCCATTAGGGTAAGTTAATTGACAGTTGTCACGCTCAAAACTAATGAGCGCACTATTTTTTGAAGCTGCTTGTACAGAAAATATATTTTGTTTAAAAGTTGCGATATATAAAACATTTTAAGTTACATCTACTCACGTGTCCGTTGCCATTGCATAGATAAATGCAGGTGTTATCTTTTCTCAGCACTATATTATTCGCTCCTTTCTCATCACCTAATTCAGCAATATGGTTTCCTGGTTCAAAATTTGGTCCAAATTAATACATTTTGATTTATCAGTTAGTACACGTTCGGTAGCACCGCAGTCGACTAAGAAATTATTTCTATCCATAAAAATTTCATATCCTAAAGCAAAGAAATAGATTTGGCTTTTAGAATAGGTTCTTATATTCTGACAAAATATTTTTTTCGTTGTTTTTTTTTTTTTTTTTTTTTTTTTACATTGGAATGCTTTGTGGCCTTTCTTCTGACAAGCGTAATAAATAATATTTGTCATCCCTTGTGGTCGGTTATAGTCCTCTCTACACTGCTGAAGTTTCTCGTAATTATTATGATGATAATTTGTAGATTTATAATCATATCGAGACTACCAACTCACCTCAAGTTTATTCCACGGGTTAATCTTTTTAAATGTGGTCTTCATTTGTTGCCCCCTGTCTCCTCTTCTCCATGTCCTCGCTTTGGAACCCCTACTCCGTAGTCTTAGGGGTGTGAAGGCAAGTCCAGCCCTTTCTTTTTGCTGGCCCTATTTCGGCAAAGTGTCCACAAACGCTTGTGATATCACTGTCTTTGTGTCCCACCGGATGTATATAAAAGCTGTTAAGAAGGCGGTTGCAAGGTACGAGCTGATAGCTAGAGCCAAGATCAACTGTGATAAGAGCGAAGTTTCGGGCCAAAGTTCCAGGAGGTATGGCGTCGAATGACATTAGTTATGTCGTAGACAATGTTTTGCCTCAGTTTCAAGGCGAGAAGTGTCAGGTGTTTCGCACGATCCTAGTTGTAGCTAGAATGGTGATTTGGATGATATGAAAAAAGGAATTGCATGACAGAGCCAACTTTTATCATCGTGATCTGATTTTGTTCTTCAGGCATCAACTTTGGATCAAAATCAGATGCGATGGAAAACGCTTGAATTGCATAACATTCGATAGAAGATGAGTGGATGTAGCGATCCTGATTGTATAAAAAGGGGGCGATGTTGAAGTCATCCTTTCCTTTTTTCAGACGCATGGCAACTATGGACAGGGTCTTTCAAGACCCCCACCCCTAGCTAGTAGGATTCCTTCTCCGCCTCTATTATTTGTTGTACCTTTTTCTCGATCATGCCCCATTTTTTTAAGATCTAAGAATTTTATTACAATATTCTCACTTCTCACCTCTGTTGCCGACATATGTTTCCCACATCTCCCCCTATCCTGTGTTTCTTTTGTCTCAGTAGCTTCGTTCCCTCTCGCATTAGCGATGGTCCGGCTTGTTTTTGATCCCTCCGTGACCGGAAAACAGTTGGCCTCCACATTTTAGATGAGGAGTTGGTAGCGTAACAAAACTTTTTTTTTGTTTTCTTGTTCGTTTTTATCTTTTTCTTAGCTTTTTCTCCCATCCCCATCATTTTCATACATTGTAAATATATCATTTTTTGTACATAACATTCATGCATTTTTCATCCGGTGTTTTTAAGTAGAGCTTTTTCTGACAGAGCAAATGTGGTATTTCGGTGGTTGCAGCGTGTTCGGAGAGGGATGAATGCCTAATTGTGTTAGTATTCGTATAGTGACGTGGTATGCCACCGAGAGAGGAAAAGGGAGGATTATTATCCCTTACCCTTCTGTGTTTGAACTAACAAGCCCCAAGGACTGTCCTCTAAGCCAGTCAGAATAAGGTCAAACAAAGCTACCTGCACTCCATAACCCCTAATTGGTTGGACAGTGAAGGGAATGTAGGTCATTGTAGTAGCCCGAACGAAATAGAGAGGAAGAAAAAGAAAGAAGCCAAATGATTGGTCAGATCCTTTCGCACCAAAAAATAGTACCTTTTCGTTAGAGGAAATTTGGAAAAGGATCTTTAGTTTGTGGACAGAAGTTGGCGGACGAAATACGTCGGTCTACAGTCCAAATCACCGGGAAATATCTGGAAATATTTGAAGTGGACATTATCAAGCAAATGGAGAGAAAAAATAAAGTCATATCTCTGTAAAAAAAAAAAAGAATCAACCGTGAAAGTTTATGCTTTTTAGCATAGAGCAGGATATTTGGACAGTAGTCAGCAGACATGCTGACCCAGCCGATTCTGGAGGAATGTCACCCGTCCGTAAAAGAAAGGAACCTGAGAAGTAAACCCTTTGAAAAGATAAGTACTACTTAAAACTGTTTTTCCTTCTACCCTTCCTAATATTGGAATTATATATATGTATTAAGAAAAGGAAAGAAAGAAACGGAAAAGATTTGTTTCATAAACCGAAAATGAATTAGTGGACTTGGCTACTTTCTCAAGTAAAAGAAAGAAAAGAAAAAAAAAGAAAGAGAGAGAAAAAAGGAGAAAGAAGAAAAGGACTGTCAAGAGAGACATTTGTGTTTCACACTACCTACTTGGCTTAACTAAGCCGAGAGTTTAAAAGGAAAAGAGAAAAGAAAAGAAGGAACTGTTTCTTAAATCTCATTATTATTTGTTTGGTCCTCGCTTATTAAAGCTTTGTTACATGTTAAATGCCTCCCTTGTGTTTAAATCTATTGGCTGTGTCGTTTATCTACCGAGTTGCCTTCTTTTGCACATATCTTTTTCAGCTTCGCATCGCTTTGACTTATTCTCGCTAAATGTGTTATTCACCCTACAACTTTATCGGGGAATTTTTTGAGAATTTGATTACAAAGAAATATATTCTGTTTTAACCTAGATGTCCATGCTTTCTGTTATCCGAGGTGGTTGGAAAACGAAGGACTTGGTGGGGTATGTGAAAGTGAAATTGAGAACCTCCTCGCCAGTGTCGGAGATCGGTCTTGCCCCAAATTAACCCCCACATTATTTGCCAGTTACCCTATGCCCGAAACAGGAGTCTTGACTTGGACTTATTTTGCCAAGGGGTCAAGTGCCAGACTGCCCCGACGTCACATGTGCATAAAATAAACTCTCGTCCTGAGATAAATATTTATGCAACGTTACAGTATAACTGTGTCTGCGAATGTGGGTAGCTAGGGATCCTTAGATACATCAGTCCAGCATGATCGCTCTCCTTATCCTCCCCCGCTAAAATCTTGAGGCCTGGTGCTCCCCAATTTTGAAATTTTATATTCAAAACTGGAAATAAAGCTGATAGCCATATGAGTATAGTTGTACTGCCACTCAATTATAAACTAAGAAAATACTCGGAGTACTTTACAAATCACAAAAAAAAAAAAAATTAACTACATGGATGGTGTCAAATATTTGATAAAAGTAATAAAGAAGTGAAGACCCAGACAGAAGAAATAAGAATATACCAGCCACTGTGGAGGAGAGAATTAGTCATTGCTTAGTATGCCATGGAGATAATTAACATTGACAAAAGATAAAAGAATGGAGGGAACAGAACTGACCTATTAAGTAAGCATCAGAAGAGTTGGAGAAAAGGAAGATTAAAAATATCTGGAAATATTTGAAGTGGACACTATCAAGCAAATGGAGAGAAAAAAAATAAAGTCATATCTCTGTAGAAAAAAAAAAGAAAAGAATACACCTTGAAAGCAAACCATGTAAGAAAACAATCAAAAACCCCATCCAATTTCATTGGCATTCTTTGAACGGTCCATGAATACTTGGAAAGCATTGATGGATTTTTAAATTAGAGGGCAAATCAAGGCCATCCAAACTGCAGTATTGCTTAAATCCGTCGGAATATTAAGAAGAGTTCTGGAGTACTGAGGTGACTTGAAGTCTGTCAGACTCTGGCAAAAACTATCAGAAAACACTGGTATGAAAAACTCGTGAGAAGTGATATTATGACAATAATGATATTATTTTTACTACCACCACTACTACCAATGATGATAAAGGTAATAATGCAATACTGCTATTGGCCAAAAAGGAAAAAAAAAGATTCGGAAACTCTAATTCCAATGATAAGTATATATGGGGATGAAATTTTACTTAAAAAAATGGGGCATGCTAAAATTGAGAAATAGAAAAAGGCAATTGATGAAAGGAATACAACTAACGACTCAAGAAAAAATAAGAGAAAAGAAAACTTACAAGTAATGGAAAATATTCGAAGCGAACACCATCAAACAAGTCTAGATGAAAGGAAAAATATAAAAGAGTAATACAGCCGAACGAGAATACAACTTGAAACCAAACTCTATAGAAGAAATATGGGATAAACATCTGGGATGTCCCTCTTGTAAGATACTCGGAATGATCTTTGGAGTGGACGACGAAAGAACTTTAACAAATGGGCCAGAGTACAGGAACAATCTTGATGATTTCAGAATATTAGATATTTTGCCGAAAGTCAAAGCCATGTAGCCAAATAACAATCCCCCGGCACTTTAAACGGCTAATATATTCATTGGATTATTTCATTCTTATACGGCTGCAGCTGTAAAATACAGCGAGTGCATCACTGAATAGGGGTTACACACCAGCAACAATTATCATAAGTATGACATTAAACAATTTGATGGTAAAGCTCCAGTGAGGCTCAAACATTGAGGAATGCAGAGTACCCATTCACATATCCAAGTTCAACTCTGGCCCCGAGTGGTAGCAGCTGCCATGAACTTATCTATAGGTCAAATAAAATTCTTTGGCGTATAAACTAGGTGAAAACAAATGATTTGTACTAAATTGAATAGTTTAAAATAGAACTGTTTTATCATTTAACCATGTGGAAACAAACGACTGATGATTAATTGAATTGTTGGTGATACATAGCAATACTTGGAACCATTTAACTTGACTTACGCTAAATTGAATAGTATGGAATCTAGCTGTTTGATCATTTAACTATGTATATCTACAAAATCTGTTTACAAATAATATAGTTAATATATATGTAAAACAATTAGCGTTAAATAATCAACAATGGTTGATATGCCATAAAACTCAAGCAATAATCATTATTATACAAAATCAAATCTTATAATAAAGATAATTGTATAAGTAATTAACCAAATGAGAGTCTTTGGTATAGTCAACCAATTGAGTATAAGTAGCATGGTGACTTAAATAAATGTCTATTCAGTTATTAACCGAATGAGTATTTATAGTGTCACTCGCAGGTTAATCGGTGCGGCTTTTTGTCAATTGAGGAGGGAAACACACAAAATCACAATGCTACCATTAACATTTAGGATCTTTTTTTACCCTGTTTAATATTCTCTCTATTCAGTTTCTGATCATGAGAAAACACCAAGGTATTGACAATGAACATCACATAGTGCCTTCCTCCTTATCATGGGGACAGATTCTTATGAACCCACGCATCAAATGTGAATCAAGAAGTAGCGTCTCATCAACCGAAAAAGACATCGACACACGACTAACGAAGGCATGGAGAGCTATCGATAGGCTCTCGATCATATGGAAGTCAGACCTAACTGATAAAATGAAACACAGTTTCTTCCAGGCAGCGGTTGTGTCGATACTGCTATATGGATGCACCACATGGACGCTAACGAAGCGGCTGCAGAGGAAACTAGACGGAAATTACACAAGAATGTTGAGAGCAGTATTAAACAAGTCCTGGCGACAACACCCCACGAGACTCCAACTATACGGACACTTGCCCCCCCATCACGAAAACTATACAAGTCAGACGAACCAGACACGCGGGACACTGCTGGAGAAGCAAGGACGAGCTCATAAGCGATGTACTCCTGTGGACCGCCACATATGGATGTGCAAAAGTAGGACGACCAGCATGAACTTACATACAGCAACTATGTGAGGACACAGGATGTAACCCTGAAGACCTGCCGGAGGCGATGAATGATATGGAGAAATGGTGAGAGAGGGTCAGGGATATCCGCGCTGGCGGCGCGACGTGATGATGATGATGATATATATTGATGTGTGTGTGTGTGTGTGTGTGGACGGAATTATTAGACATTTTATATACCCTTTAATCAAATCCGTATTATTGTCTGCAGTTCTTAATTTCGATTCTGAGGATTTCATTAAAGGATATATCCAAATATTAATGATGCAACTACTCTCCAAAAGTTCTTTTCAACTTTCCCTCACGGTACTTGTCGACTATCGGACTCGTCCCGGTATTTAGCCTTGGATGGAGCTTACCACCCGATTTGGGCTGCGTTCCCAAGCAACCCGACTCTCGGATCGAAGGCCGTCGCTCGCCGTCCGCACCGAATGGGCCTGGCACCCGCCGCGGGCGGCCCCGATCGAGGGAACTCCGAACTACGCGAGACGAAAACGAACGGCTGCCTTCGACCCATGCGCCACACGTCCCGAAGCCTTTTACTTGCGACGGGATTCGGCGTTGGGCTTCTCCCGGTTCACTCGCCGTTACTAAGGGAATCCCGGTTGGTTTCTTTTCCTCCGCTTAGCGATATGCTTAAGTTCAGCGGGTCGTCTCGACGACGACGATGACGACGACGACGACGACGGTGGTCGTCCTTCCCAGAGGACGAATCGAGTCGGTCGAGGGCTTAGTCTCAATAGATCGCAGTGTGGTGGCTGCTCTACTAAGTACGACACCCCGAGCCTGAAGTCAAGTGGTCTACGAGCGATCCCTCGTCTCACGCTCCACAGGGGGTTCGAAACTAGACGGCGACGGCAAAATCCCGCCTGTCGCGGATGTCGAGTCGGTTGGCCCGTTCGCGCACGCCGCCGCGTATGCAACAACGACGAGGAACTGCGGCACAGAAAAGAGGGGAAGAAGGCAAGAAACCCCCGACCCCGCCCTCCGACCGCGGCCCCCCGGCCGCCGCTACTAGCGACAAAGACGACCGCTATGGCAGGCTCCAGCGGAACGAAAAGAGACGCTTTTCGTAATACCGTGTCGACACCGGTCGCGGTTCCGGCTTAGAGGCTACAAATTTACATACTTATATCAACTAAGCTAATTTTCGTACTAAAAAAAGGGTTAATATTTGTGCCTGAAAATGTCTTCTGAAATTATATTTTTATATACGGCGGTCATTCAATAAGTTTCCAGACTTTTTGTACAGCCATTTAAAATTATCGTTGACACTTGAAAATTCAGTATGTTATTTCTATACATCTTATGAGATGACTGACTAATTTTTATGATTTATGGTTCGAAGGGACAGCTTCTCAAGGAATTGGAATACACACAACTAAAGCCCGATTGTCACAGCTGGTAAATTTCAAAAATCCAATCTGACACTTAAAAAGAACGATATGCAATAAAATTCAGTTTTAAACTTGGAAAAAATGCCACAGAAACGTATGGAATGCTTGCATGAATGGAACATCAGGTTTCGAGTGGCAAAAGAGATTCATGGAAGGCAGGGAGTCTGTGAGGGATAATGAGAGGTGTTGGAGGAGTAAGGAAGTCAATACACCAGAGTTGATTAGCCAAAGATTTAGGGTTAGGGTTACTAAGTTGAAGTTTTAAAGGAATTCGGGAAGAGATTCCATCGGAAGGGGCCTGTACTCTTCAAATCGGGTCAGTGGCATTTCTACCAGAACAATGCACCAGTCCACAACTCCATCCTTGTCATAGATTATTTGACCAAGATGGGGATCAATATAGCTCCCCACCTTCCCTATAGTCAAGACCTTGTTTCCTGTGACTTGCTTCTTCCCTGAGCTCAGAGGATGTCGTTATGAGACAAGTGAGGAGATGAAAGAGGCTGTGGCGAAGGTGAGAGACACGCTCACACAGGAGGACGTCCATGGTGCCTTCCAGAAGTTGTTGGAACGTTACAACAAGTGCATTGCAGCTGGAGGATATTACTTCAAAGGGGACAAGAGTTTCATGTGTGTACTGTCAATAGAAGTGCCCATGCGATAAAAGTCTGGAAACTTATTCAATGATCCTCGTACATCGATCAATCGTCAATTTCAGCTAGTTTTTGGATTTTGATGTTTTCGCAGATAACAAAACAGTTTTAATGATAATTATACAAAATAATTTAAGAAATATTTTCCCATCAAGAGTATTCAAAATTCAAGTCTACGTAAATCATAGAGATAAGCAACGAAGTAAATATTTCTTGAGTAAGAATGGATTTACCAACTAACTCAACAAACAGTAAATAATGGATTATTAATTATACAAATAACTTTCGATTTATTTGTTTTGAGTTGAAATGCACATATCACTTTATCAAGAATGCATTTCACTTCAACTTGTATATGTTTCTTGAATAAAATGAATGCTTGTATATATATATATATATATATATATATATATATATATATATATATATATATATATACAGTTCCCGTTAAGGCTTAAATAGATTTTCTCTTTGTTTAGTGACAAATTCATGCAAAGATTTTTACTCACAAAATATGTTCTTTATTTTAAGCTAAGAATTACTGCTTTACTTCATCGCATTAATATTAACTATATATATATATATATATATATATATAGCACAGTGAAGACCCATACCATTTGCATATCGGGTTTACGACATGTCCTAACACCAGTCTCCACTTGATGATCTTATGTCAGAGTGCTAGATCCTAGGTATCATTTCATAGACGAGTTTTAAAATCTTTTTTCTCTCAGCACATTGTACCTTTTTAAGTTCATGCAACATCAGCGCTAAATCAGTTAATTTCAACATCTATTTGTTAACTCTTTCACAGGCAGATATTTTCTAAACCACATAGGATGGGAGTGTTTTTAGCCATATATACGTATAGTTTTTCTAATTAAGTCCATTCCTCTTCTTTAACACTGTGCAATAATGTATATGGATATATATACATATAATTGTGAAGGTTTGTAATGTCGAAAACCTCTTATGAGAAATCAACGATTTTAGTCATGGTATCTTCAAACATTTTTTTTTTAATATATATATATATATATATATATATATATATATATATATATATATATACATTTGGGTGTGGCTGTGGTTGCGTTTGTGAGAGTGTTGGTAATTGCGTGGATATTTCTTGAAACCCTTTGCTCAGATCATTATGCGATTCACGGTCAATTCAGATTTCATTCTTTTAGACCGGCTGTCATACCAAGATTAAATTTCCCTGTCCGCATTCCCTGTCCCCCGACCTCTTTGTCCCTTTCTCACTCTCCCGCTCTCTCTCTCTCTCTCTCTCTCTCTCTCACACACACAAACAAACAGAAACACACACACTATCTCTCTCTCTCTGTGTATCTATCTATCTATCTATCTATCTATTTCCTTGAGGTGTATCCTAAACCCTCTGAGCAAAATCAATATTTTCTCAACCGAGCTTCTTTAAACCATGAAAGCGCAGCAGACTTTGTGTATATCTTTTTGTTTCTTTCTTATATGTCTTATATTCACTTTTGAACTTTTTCATAATCTTTTAATATTTATTGGTAGATATGTTTTTATTTTTTCAGAAGTGTTATTACCAATTAACTGAAAACTATTATTAAATATAAATTTTCAATAAGTTAATATGAATAATTATCGCTTTTTTTCAGTGTTTGTGGGAATTTTGACATTTTATATTTATTAACCACATGTTGTAAAGTGACCTCCTGCTGTTCTAAGTTTAAACGTGTTTATCGAAACATTTCCATAAAAATAAAAATAATTTCAGCTTAAAAATGTTCTTGTAAGCATTTACCAAACAAGACTACATCAATGATTTAGCGTATCCTTAAAATACACCAACTCAAGCTGACTCTATGTTGCATAGTTATGATGAAGTAAACTGATGCATTAACCTCTACGTGAACTTTGATAAACAAGAGTTCGTACATTTTACTTAAGATGGCACCATCTCTTCATAAAATGGCAAGCTTAGCAAATTAGTAGGCCAGTTCATATACGCTAGTAGCAATATCTCATGTGATGTTAACATACGCATAGGGAAAGCATAGACTTAAATTGACTGGTTATCGACAAAATGAAGATAGGATCTCTATCATATTTTGATACGGTTTCCGGTTTCCCGTTGATTTTTTGGTTTGGTTTCTTTGTTTAAGTAAGTAAAGTAAATCTGGCGACCGTAGTCGAGGGCGACCAGAAAGCTCTCTTTTCAATAGCTACAACACCAAGGTGTAGGGGAGGGTTCAACTCCTATCCCTTGATATATCCACATTACCCTTGATACGTACCTCATATTGCTGAGTGTTATGCAAGGAGGTATCAAGTACCATTTTTAAAGTCTTTAGTATGACGTGATCTGGGATTGAACCCAGGTCTCCCGAACCATTGGCGAACACTCTACCCACTAGGCCAATGTAATGGCATATAAACCCCTGTAGGTTAATTAATGCCAAAGTCATCCTTCTAGAAGAACGTTAGTGGTACTGTTTAATCCATAGATAGGAGGACAAAGGGGTTCATACCTTTCATAATGGTATTGATCCGAATGTTAATGTATTAGCGTGACTTGAGCTCGAACTCACTGACTACGATTCCGCAGTCCAATGCTTTAACCATTACACCAACAGGATAATTTCAATTTATGCGACAATGAACGCAAACTCTTTAAAAGTTAACATTCTGTTTCTTAAAAGGAAAATATGACAATGGTTATGATTTGATTTAAATATCAGCTAAAATAATCAATTGAATAATATTTTTAAAATTTCTATTTTTAAATTGGGATATTCTGCTTCTGCTCTATATTCAGCTGAACGTTTAGATAGAGAACTAATGAATTTGGTATATATGCATCATCAACATCATCAAGACATATCTGCTTGTTGTTCTTTTTTTTTTTTTGATTAATGGCATATCAACATGTGTGGTTTATTTAATTCTAATGACATAGTTACAGAAGAACAGTATTAGTGCTATTAAATCGATATCAATGTGGATAAAAGAGTTTATACTTTAAATAAAATTAATATGGGTAACCTTCAAAGCTCTAGCCGTGTCTGAAATTGTGTATGACTGCTCGATTGGGACTCTTACAAAATGACCAGAAAAAAAGTTTGATGGGAACTATACAAAGAGGTTACATACTCTTTTGAAAAACTAAACATCTGGAAAACATCAGTCAACAAAACAGTTGTTTTACAGTTACATACGTCCCATCGGGCCATTGGCCTAAGGAGTAGAACGTCTGCCAATGATCCAGGAGACCGGGGTTCTCTTCTAGGTTGAGTCATACGAAAGACTCAAAAATGATACTTGATGCCGCCTTGTTTAACACTCAGCATTATAAGTTAAATATCAAGGGCAAAGTGGAGCAATCCGGGTAATGGATTAGAGCCCTCCCCAACATCTTGGTGGAGTAGCTACTGAAAAAGGAATCTTCGGGTTACTCTCGATTAAGGTTGCCAACTTTACTTTTACTTCCCCTCACAGAAATTATCATATAAGAGAGACAGGACATCCTACACATGGCTGGTCTATTGAGGACAAACTCATATATGACGTAACTCTATGGAATCCCGCCTATAGACAAAACAAAGATAGTCAAGCTGTATAAATTCCCAGTCACCAGCTGTTTGGGGACAGTAGAAGTCGTTTAGATTACTTGCCAAGAACAATGACCAATAGGAACGTACAGTAAGTAGCGAAAAGAATATGTGTTGCAGACGTACCTTGATGATGATGATGATGATGATGATGATGATACATATATACCAAATCCATTAGTTCTCTATCAACGTTTAGGTGGATAAAGACCAGAAACAGAATACTCCAATTCAGAAATACAAATTAAAAATATTATTCAATTAATTATTTTAGCTGATATTTAAATCAAGCCATAACCTTTGTGATATTTTCCTTTTAAGAAACAGTGTGTTAGCATTTAAAGAGTTTGTGTGCATCGTCGCATAAATTGAAATTATCCACATGTTAAAAATCAAATAGCGTTCACGATATATAATCGATTTTCACATAAACTTTTAGAGTACTTTGTGTTTTGCGTTAACTTAACAATTATATTAAATTTCAAAGAAGTACTTCGGCTCGTCAATGAACGCTAATGATGTGAATTAATACAATAAGTCATGAAATAGAAAAGAAAAATAACGTTCTGCGACGTTTGAATTGTAAAGAAAGTTCGGCGATAGGCTTATGGCTTCTTTATTGAACATTTAAATACAGTTATAATGATGTAGGAATTCAAAAAATATGTGGACTCAACAATTTATTCTCATTAAAAAAGCGTATTTTAATGTGGACTTGTCGAGTTGAGCCAATAAGTTTTTTTTTTATGTACTTGAGAGGAAAAAGGATATATTAGAACTTTATATATACTGCTAATTTCACATGATACTTGTGTGTTCCTTTTATAAAAGAGACACTGGAATAAATTAGGAAAAGGTAACTGTACGAAATTACGTTGAATAAGTATCATCGGTGGAGTCTTTTTAAATACAATCTACTCCACAGATCTATCTCTCTATCTATCTATCTATCTATCTATCTATTTAAATGTTCTATGTATGTACGCATGTATGTATTTCAATCAATATATCCCACAGTTCTATCTATCTATCTATCTATCTATCTATCTATCTATCCCAAGGTTCGATGTATGTATGTATGTATGTATGTATGTATGTATGTTTATCGATATATCTCACTGTTCTATCTATCTATCTATCTATCTATCTATCTATTTAAATGTTCTATGTATATATGCATGTATGTATTTCAATCAATATATACCACAGTTCTATCTATCTATCTATCTATCTATCTATTTTAATGCATCAAGCTAACAGATAAAGATAGTTTTTTTTCTTTTTTTTTATCTAGACCTAATGATACTACTTGACTGTAATAAGTTAAGCAGACAATGAAAAATTATCGGCTTCACTCTTTAGGAAAAGTCGAGAAAAGCTGGGTCATAAACCCAAATATTAATTGTTTTTTTCGACGATGATAAAAGATAATTCCTTGAGGAATGGAACTCGAAAACTGGGCACCAGTAAATATATATTTACCATCGCAAAAAATTAAAGATATTTTCATATATAGCTGGATTGCTAGATGAAACAGTTGGGCAAACATCAATTTTATTCAACGAATGATTTTCAGTTCATTTCTACGTTTCTTATTTCATAGAAAATTAACCCTTTTAGTTTTGCTTTTTTTTATAAATTAATTTTCCTCCCCCCAAAAACATCCTTCCTGGTGATATGGAGGTCTTACTCTTTTAGAACTATCAACAAATAAATTAATGAAGAGGAATATTGCATTTATAACTAAGCACCAGGGTAATTTACATGGTATAAAGGTCAGCAAGCTAGGCTAGCAAATCAACATGAGTAGTTTGAATATCATTGGATACGATATTTATTCACCTTTCTGCCTCATCTAAGTTATAACGTTTAGTAAATTACTTCATATATAATCACCAGCAGCAGAGATTAATACCTGAATTAAAATAAACTGCCAAAAATTGAATTAAATTAAAATTTACTATATAAATCAATTGACTAAAAGACCGCTCAACTAAGAAGAGAATGACTTTGAGGCATGTAACATACATGCCGTTTCATATATACTGAAGTCCAGTGTACTTACACATTGTATATTATAGGTTCTATCTCTTAAAAAATGATCTTTTATTTTTAGTTGGGGTAAGAATTTCTCAACATTCTCTTGTGTGTTTGTCATGTAAGATCATATTTAAAAAGAAATGAAAAGAATTGTCGCATTTTTATTGGTATGTGTTTTCATTCAATTCTACTTTACTCCATCAGAAAATATAGAACGCTATGGTTATAAAAATCTCTTATCTATAGTAATATTACCTAAGGAATTATACCCTTGTCGAGTAGGGCTGTAGAATACACAGATTGCACCTCCGCAGTAAGACTCTCCCACCACGCAACGTTTGTTCTGTATAGGACACTATCCTATCAAATGGTTAGGCTTCAGTCCAAGAGCTTTGGGGCATATGTAGTACCCATTTCTTGCAAGTCGACTCTGAAGTCGACTCTGAATCTATATAGGCTCCATCTATGTGTCAAATAGAATAGTGTAACCATTTGATCAAACAAATGACTGAGGAGAAATTGAACTGCATATGTAACAGAGTAATGCTTGAAAAAAATTAATTGTTTGCTTATAAAACTATGAGTGTAAGATAGCTGTATTTGAAGCAATGCTATAAAAATATTTTTGTGCGATCATACGAGGGGCATACGATAAGTTTCCAGACTTTTTTTCGTATGGGCACTTTTATTGATAGTACACACATGAAACTCAACTCCCCTTCAAAGTAATCTCCTCCGGCTGCCATGCACTTGTACCGTTCCAACAACTTCTGGAAGGCCCCATGGAAGTCATCTTGTGTGAGCATGTCAATGACCTTCGTCACAGGCTCTTTTATCTATTTAATGTCTCATAACGACATCCTGTGAGTTTAGGGAATAACCAAATGTCACAGGGAGCAAGGTCTGGATTATAGGGAGGGTGAGGAACTGTCTTGATGCCCATCTTGGTCAAATAGTCAGTGACAAGGATGGAATTGTGGACTGGTGCATTGTCCTGGTGGAAATTTCACTGACCTGATTTGAAGAGTGCTGGCCTCTTCCGAGGGAATTTCTTCCTGAACTCCCTTAAAAACTCAACATAGTAACCCTAACGCTTTGGCCAATCAACTCTGGTGTATTGACTTCCTTACTCTTTCCACACCTCTCATCATCCCTCACAGACTGCCTGCCTTCCTTGAATCTCTTATGCAACTCAAAAACTGATGCTGGATTCATGCAAGAGGCCCCAAAAGCAGTCTGAAGTATTCCATATGTTTCTGTGGCATTTTTTCCAAGTTTAAAACATAATTTTATAGCATATCGTTCTTCTAAAGTGTCAGATTACATTTTTGAAATTCACCTGCTGAGACAATCAGGTTTTAGTAGAGTGTATTTCAATTCCTTGTGTAGCTGTTCATTTGAACCTGAAATCATAAAAATTGGTCTGTCATCTCATAAGATATATAGCAATAACACACTGAATTTTTAATTTTAAATGCTTATACGAAAAAAGTCTTGAATATTATCGTATGCACCTCGTATTTCTTCCTGTCAGTCTCTGTCTCTTTTTCTCTATATATTAATGTATGCAGGTGTTTGTACGCATATCATACTTGATACAAATCCGTGAGACGATTGTGGAGCTCGCTGCATAAAACTTAGTAACAATGTTTAAAGGTAAAACAATTATTATTTATTGCAGTTTAATTCGTATTTGCCTTCAAGTATAGACCACTGTTTGATGTGTTATTAGTAGTAGCAAACAATATATATATATATATATATATATATATATATATATATATATATATATATATATAATGATTATGTCGTGTTATCAGCACAGATATTCCAGATCATCTCTCGCCACACCTCCTTATCGTCCATTGCTTTCAGCAGATCCTCAGGGCTACATCCCGAATCAGCACATAGCTACTGTATGTAGGTTCAAGCTGGACGTCCTGTCTTTGCTCGTCCATGTGAGGGGTCCACATAAGCACATCTCTTATGAACTCGTCCCTACTTCTCCAGCAGTGTCCCGCGGGTCTCTTTCGCCTAATTTTCATAGTTTTCGTGATGGGTTTCGTGATGGGTGGTAGGTGTCCGTATAGCTGCTTTTTGTGGGTTGCTGTCTCCAGGACTTGTTCAATATTGCTCGCAGTATTCTTGTGTAATTGCCGTCAAGCTCCATCTGCATCCTTTTCCTTATCGTCCATGTGGTGTATCCATATAACGGTATCGACACGATCGCTGCTTGGAAGAAACTGCGCTTCATTATATATATATATATATATATATATATATATATATATATATATATATATATATATATAAGATAGCATTAATTTGAATTTCACATTATTCATATAGTTTTATTTATTAATGTTACATCATGAATAAACTATGGAATTGGCAACAAAATTACAAAATGGCTGATGATTTTTCTGAAAAATATTGGTACCTTTTCTCAAAAGTATAATCTAATGATGAGTCATCTTTTACAGTGTTTACACATGTTATTTACAATAATGAAACTATAGTAAAAAATGGATGAATTTGATTTTCATTCTCATACTCCTCTTTTTTGCTGCATTTGAACTCTTTTCGAATGAAAAAAATTGTGTTTATTTTATTGTGTATCATCATTATTCAAATAAAGATACACACACACACACACACACTCACAGACGCACGCACACACACACACACACACACACACACACACACACACACACACACACACACACACACACACACACACACACTTGCCCAGTCGGCTGGATGCGGTAGAATACACCGGCTGTTTCTCTGCAGAAGGGTAAGCCCCCCCCCCCACCAGCGCATGTCCAGGATATGACACTAAACAATCTGAAGGTGAGGTTCCAGTAATGCTGGATCTATCGGGAATGCAGATTACCCTTCATTTCGATCACTCTCATATCCACTCTGTCTCGGAGCGTTAGCACCTGTATGAGTAAAACAGAACTAAACCGTGGTTTGGGCTTACTGCTTTTGCATTTAAACTGAGTTGTTAGGCTAAATTGAATTGTTTAAAATAGAACCGTTTTGCTGTTTAAACTGCGTACTTATCCTAAACTAAATTGCTCGAAATAGAACTATTTTGTCCTCTAAACTGTGTACTTATGCTAAACTGAATTATCTGAAATTAAACTGTTTTGATATTAACTGTGTATTGCCCAGTAGGCTAGGGCTATAAAATACACTGACTGCACCTCTGCAGATGGGTAACCCCCACTGAACGAGAGTCCTGGATATGACTCTAAACAATCTGATAGTTGGGTTTCAGTAATGCTGGAGCTTTAGGGAATGCCGAGCACTCCTTCACTGCCATTGTTCCCAGGTCCACTCTAACCCAGAATTGTAATACCTGATATGGTCCTACCTATGGATTAAATAGAACTAAACCGCATACTTATGCTGAACTAACGTGTTTGAATTAGAACTGTTTGACTAAATCGAATAGCATGAAGTAGAAATGTTTTTGATAATTAAACTGTACTTATATATAAACTGCGTGCTTATGCTAATCTGAATTGTTTGAAATGGAACTGTTTTTGATATTAAAACTGAAAATACACTAAAATGAATTGTTATATATAGAACTGTTTTGACATTTAACTGTGTAAAGAAAAGCTGTACTTAAACTGAACAAAATTAGCTGAATTAGAACTGTTTTAATAAACTGAATAGTTTGAAATAGAAAGGCTTTTGACAATTAAACTGTTCTCCAGCTAGACTAAATTGTTTGAAATAGAACTGATTATTTACATAAAAATGGTTGATATACGCTAAAACCCAACCAACCAACCAACTAACACACACACACACACACACACACACACACACACACACACACACACACACACACACACACACACGCACACACAAATCATGTTTGATACTGCTTGTATTTCACACAGCTTGAATTATCCTTTAGAAAGGTATGCATCTAAGTTTTCTCCTTCCAACTAGTTGGACTGACTTTTTAAACTTGGCACGGCGGCTGGTCTAAGTGAGCGAAAACTCCAAAATTGTAAAACTCCGCTTAAAAATCGAGCAATGTCTCCTATCCTACTTGTGCTGAGGGTCTTATTATATATATATATATATATATATATATATATATATATATATATATATATATATATACATATATATATATATATATATATATATATATATATATATATATATATATATATATATATATATATATATATATATTTCATCATTCAACGTGTGAAAGAACGTGCGATACCCTGCCCTCATCAGCCGCCAATCAGGGGTGATAACACAGTTTCTGTAGCTTAAGATGGTTCTGTCGCTACCATGTGACTATTATCACTGGACATGGTATTTTAAAATTTATATATATATATATAATATATATATATATATATATATATATATATATATATATATATATATATACCTGATTAACTGAAAGTAGAAAGTAAATTTTACGTTCATCTTCAGAAATACATATTGTCATCCACATACGCACTGTTTCGTTGTATCACAACTCTTCAAGACGCTTGAAGCTGGAATCAAAACCCGCCCAACTTTACGTTAGACTTAGTATCATACCGCTCAACCAAATAGCGAACCATGTCAGTGATGGAATTATAAGGCATTATGTAGCAGCCTTCTTTTGTTTACATTTTTGCTTTACCGGATACTAGAGTGCTCAATTCGTCCGAAGAGCTTTTCATTGTGTAAGTGGCAACGGTAAATTCCTTCGCTAGTGTGCTCTAAGTCAACCGATGGTAGGAGCGATTCTATTTTTTGGATATTCTTTCTACAATATCCATTTTATTTAAAATACAAAAGAGAGCTCAATATAAAATTATACTAAGTTGAATTACTGAGCAAATAATTCCATATAAAATAAAAACCTTTAAAAATTACTCATATTTTTTATGATTACATTTATTTCAGCAAACTCTATATTTTTAAAATGTTTAATCAGTCTCTTCAGACAAAGAAATAATGAGAAATTTCTAAAAAAAAGTTTTAGAAAAACCGACAAGATTTCGACTGCCTTGTGCCCCTAACCCTAACTTCTTTTGCTTTATTTTATGTAAAGGCCAGGCAATTTCTTTTTCCTGTCCAGTTGACAGACGACATTCAGACGAATCAATCTTTTATTTCTGTTTCATTTTCACCTCCTTTGTATATAATGGCAAATGAACTTTTAAACACGAAGGAAATAAGTAAAAATGTAGAATTACAACTTACATGCATATAGCCTCTTAACAAAATTCAATTATATTATAGTACTGTATATTAGAACTATTTTATGAAAAAGAACTAAGAAAATTGTCAAACCAATATTCTGATACGATTGGCCCTGTGGATATCGTGTTCGCCGATAATCCGGGAGACCTGGGTTCAATCTCTTTTTCGTCATACCAATGACCTTAAAAATAGTACTTGATAGGTCCTTGCTTAACACTCAGCTATATAAGGTACTATCAAGTGTAAAATGGAGCAATCCAAGAAAAAGGAGTTACGCGCTCCTCTACACCACGGTGTAGTAGTTGATGAAAAGGAAGCCTTCTGGTCATCCTCGCCAACTTTCCTTTTTTTATACCAGATACTGTTAGGATTGTTATGATTTAAATTATGAACAAATACAACTTACAAGATTACAATCATATCTTAACCCTTATCATAACATTCAAATGATTACTAAACCTCAAATCCTTAAATTTTTAAATAAAGTTATACCAAATATCATAGATGATACAATATTAAGAATTATCATCACAATTAATATCACTATTACGATTATTACAAGTTATCGTCAAACCTTTTAATATTTCAAACTAATCATCAACTCAAAATTATTTAATATACATTTATCATGTTCGATGCTTCACCTTGTGATTATCTATAGCAAAAAAGGTTGAAATAAAAACAGTGTATTTTTGGAGAAAATTCCAAATCGTTAAATGTTCTCTCATTTTTCTTTATATATATATATATATATATATATATATACGTGCACATGAGAGAAGATCAAATGCCTTGTGATACATTGAAATTCACAATATCTTTCCTCCAGAAAATGCTTATTGACAATGTGTTGACACTTTCAGAAAACACACAATTTCTTGTCCCTTCATTAATGGGAAATCTTTGATTAAAAAAAAGAATTAGCAAAGTAGGTTATGCATATTTCTAATCAACCGAGTAGTCGTGGTTTCTAGACTTTACTAACTTATATTATCTTTTATTTTAAATATTCTTATTCCTTATCATGCATTACGTAATTTGACGTATGAAAAATCTTGACATATTCAGCCGGACTTGTAAAGAAATCAGTAATGAAACAAGTAAATATGAACCTTAACGCGTATTCCTCACGCTTAATGAGACCGTTGCCACGCGCGCAATGTGTTTATATACTGATTACAATAGCTGTCTAAGGGAAAATCTATAAATATTTTCTTTATAAAGATTAAATCAGCTATGTGTATGGAAAGCTAAGATATTTCTAATCATTTTTTGGCAAGAAATCGTAAATTGCAAGAAAAAATACTCCAAGACACCTCCTAAGAATTCCCCAAATACATTGCACAAAAAGGCATTCGTTTACAGTCATTCTTTGATGCTTGCGGCACCCTACAAATATATCTGATGAAAAGAACAGAAATTTTTACTTACACAGCACGCGAACAAGTGAGGGGTCCATCGCTGAACTTGACCAATTCTTTTGAGGAGGAGTTGGTAAATAAAATAATTATCTAGATAAGTTACTGATATATTATAAACACCAATGTAATAAGTCATTGCTACTCGACATACAAGCTAAAAACACATTTATAGTTTATGCTTTGTTCGGTTTCATGGCATATCAACCATTGTTGGTGGTCTAATGCCAAATCCATTTTTATACATAAAAACAATTCTATTTCAAACATTTCCGTTTAGCATTAGTACACAGTTTAGATGTAAAAAAAATCCATGTTTATACATATGAAATCCATTTTTATACATAAAACAGTTCTATTTCAAACAATTCCGTTTAGCATAAGTACGCAGTTTAAGGCGGTACTGCCACTCCTGGCGCTATCAAGCAGCTTTGGCCAACGGACAGGGTATTAAGAGAATTATATATATATATATATATATATATATATATATATATATATATATATATATTGATCTGACGTATATATATATATATATATATACACGCCAGATCAATAAGAGCAGAGACTACATCGGACGTTAATCTTCATTTTTAGTGTGCAGTTTGTGATTTACAAAATAGAACGCGTTTATTTCGGCCGTTAATGTTATTACGCGTTTACAGTTACCATTTTTTTACGTTATCACACGGAAATGGTAGTTTCGAATGTATTTTCTTAATGCTGAAAACTTCTTGCTTTCAACCAAATCCAACTTGATACATATTGCACCGCGGTCTGAAGATGATTTGAGGCAACTTTCAAACTTTGGCCTGTGATTCCTATTTTTGAAAGAAACGAAATGATTGAGTGTCTTATAAAACCACGACAACCAACCTCAATAGGAATCACATGGCATATCCAACCCTTTTCCACGCAGTCGGGACGCTGTGTCTCATAGCGGTTTATATATATATTTATATATATATATATATATATATATATACTCTTTAAGAAAAACAACGGAACCGGTCACATAGGATTATACATTTATTTCCATCCTATTACGCATTTTTGAAATTTCCAAAAACACGAAAAAAAAATTAACAGGACTTCTTCAGATCTTTTTGATAAAAAAACTAGAATAGACACTGAAGAGTGGGAGGGGATAGAAGAGGGGTGAAGAGTTATCTCCTAATTAAGCCCACTTCCGTTTTAACTTTTAATTTCGGTTAGTAATGTTGTAAATTTATTTAAAAAAACATTTCTCTAATTTTTTTAATTTTTTAGTTACATTTTGTCCTAAATTACAGATTTTATATTGAATAAGATTTAAACTTTAATTAGTTACCTCACGTAATGATACAGTAATAGATATATCAAACTAAAAGAAATATTCACAGGTATAATTTAAAAATCTAGAAAAAAATTAAAATAATGACAAATCCAAAGAAACACAAGACACTAGAAAATCCTTAAAAGCCAGAGACAACCCCAAATCTCAAAAGAATACTAACTTCTTCTACTTTCGGAGAAAAAACAACACAAGGGTTTGCGAAATGCAATAGTAGACAATGTAAAATATAGGATAAAATTATAGAAGTAACATTTATACTTTTAAAAACCTTGAAACAAATTTCAAAATAGATAAAACCAGAACCTGCAACTCGAAAAACGTAGTCTACATAATTGAATGTAGTAAATGCACAGAAATATACATAGGTTCAACACAGGCCCTTAATACAAGGAAACCATATCACAGGAACAATATAAAAATAAGAGAAAACAGAAAATTAAATGTATCGATCTCTAATACCAATGTAGTCAAGTTTGTTTTTTTTTTCTTTTTAAATGCGTATATACCAAACAAATAACTACATGCTACGTTAAATAAAGGAAAATAGATTTATTGATTAATTTAAATCAAAGTTGAATACAACATGAATCATACTCACACACAAATGGACTCAAATTAGCATTGATATGTATATATAAGGGCACAAAAATAATTAGTAAAAAAAAATTACCTCTATATTTCAAACCACTCTACCATAACAAACAAAAAGTCCTAAAGACACACAATCACACATAGAGAGAAAAATAAGAGTAGGTGAAATCCATAACACACACACACACACACACACAAACGCACGGCGTATCCAGAATCAAAAGCCAATGAAGGGTAAAGCAGATTAAGAAAAAGAGAGAAGTGACCTACACATAAACCCATAACCAACTGAGAACTATTCAAAATGTAAACACGAGTTAGTTCAAGTCTCATTGAGTTGCCCATTAACAAAGTCTTGTGCCGTTATGTTACCTTACGAAAGCAACAAGCTGGAAAATACTCGAATATAAACAAAATAATTTTTTTAAGATACAAATCACTTCGTGAACCTACTCATTTCAATTCATATAGTCATCCATAGACAGACTATTTCGTTGTATCACAACTTCTCAGTATGGCTAGACACGTTGGACGCTTGAAGCTGGTATTGATGCCCGCCCAACTTTACGTTAGACTTAGTATCATACCGCTCAGCCCACTGGCGACCGATGTCAGCTCAGGAATTATTAGGCATTACGTAGTAGCTTTCATTTGCTTACATTTTGCCTTACCGGATATTTGAGTGCTCAATTCATACGAAGAGCTTTTGAACTACGATCGATGCAGCTGTTAATTTCTTCACGAGTGTGGTCAACCACCGGTGGTGGGAGCGTGTATATATATATATATATATATATATATATATATATATATATATATATATATATATTAAACATTGGTTTGCTGGAGTGAGAAACCCAGGTACTACAGAATTAACCAGTAGTTGTTTGCTTGTGTTGATTATTGACTATTAGACCACACGCTGCGTCCAATATATATATATATATGTGTGTGTGTGTGTGTGTGTGTGTGTGTGTGTGTGTGTTTGTGTGTGTGTTTGTGATCTTTCTCTGCAACTCAATTCGTTTCGTTCTATGCTTCTTTTCGACACAGAAGTAGACAAAGAAAAAAAAAACAAAAAAAAAACCCAACTAAAAAACAACAAAAAACAAAAGCAAAAACGAAAATTAAAGCAAAACAAAAAAAGAACAAAACAAAAAAACTCGCTGTTACTGCAAAATTATGGAACCCCTTAAGCGTAAAAAATATTAATTTGATTTGTTTTTATTTTCCAGTAGTGTCAAATTAGATTATTGCTTTTACCCGATTAAGCTTCCATATTAAGTATTCCAAAGGGAAGTGTGTCAACTTGATTTTAATTTTTGGATACCAACTTTTACAAATCGATGAGGTCTGACGTTTATTTGTGGAGGAAAAATATAAAAATACAATCTCTCTCGTAAAAGAAAATAAATCAAACACTAGGTTTCCATAGTATGTGCTTCTGAAAAAAAAATATATATATATATTAAAATAAAGGATATAGTTTGTTTTTTCTTCGTCTCATGAAAACCATATTGCCTTCCCGTCAATAATTTTCAGTTGAAAGAATCACTTTTATTTTTAATTCCTGTCTGCATCTACTGCCAGTGAATACGTCAGCTGTTTTTGTTTTCTTTAAGATGAATAAATTTATTAATATTTAAAAAGTAAATATGATATATCTTGACAAAGCTATGAATATTTCTTAGCAGGGAAATTCTTTTTGATGAGTTGAATTTAAACAAAAAGCACAAATTTACCTAGATGACTGTTAGCAGTAAATAAATCACAAAATACTTCCCGAAAAATTGTGCATTATCAATAGAAATACACGTCTTATAGTTACTTCTTTCATATCATCTTCGACAGGTGCATTTACCTTAATGACGATTTAAATGATAAGTAAAGAAAATACAATAAATACCAATTAAGGAATAACACCACGGATAAAAGGAATAACTCTTTTGATATCATTAATTGTGGGAATAGTGGGAAACGCGAAACTATTCATAAAATTATTGTTAAGGTTTATATATATATATATATATATATATATATATATATATTGTCATCTGCAGCCAGACTATTTCGTTGTTCCACACCTCATCAGTGTGGCTAGACAAGCGAGATGTTTCAAGCAGGAATCGAAGCTCGGCTAACTTTATGTCATCTTCATAATAGAGCCACATAGCCAGTAGCAGCCAAAAAAGAAAGTTGGGGAATTTAACTTATATATATATATATGTATAAGTTAAATTCCCTAGCTTTCTTTTCTGGCTGATATATATATATATATATATATATATATATATATATATATATATATATATTGTGACGGCAAATTGACTAAAATCACAAAATTGGACTTTATTTTTGCACGTGTGAACATGGGGCAGGTTGGCACTTGATCCCTTATAGAATAAGTCCTCGTTCAGAGTTTTTCTCTCAGGCATATAAGAACTGGCATGTTATGTGAGGGATTAATTTAGGGCTAGACTGACAGCCGCTGGCAAGGGGTTCCCAATTTCACACTATCCACGCACCCACCAGGTCGCTTTCCTTCCTCCCCCTAGACAATGGAAGATATGGACCTCTAGGTTGAGAAGTAATAATATTATATTGTAGTGGTCGGCAACTCCGCTTTCCCGTGTGATATTTTAAAGGAATTTATAGGACAATACTAAGCAAGATAACATAAGGCGAACAGAAGCTGAAAAAAGAAATGTGACACAACAAATTCGTAGCAGAACTGCAAAGAACAACTTCGACCACGTGGTAACTTTAAAATACATGAATCATTTACTATACAAAGAGATACACTTTCAAAGTGTCAAATATATAATAAATGGACAGTCCACGAACATAAATGTCTTTCTTCTTTTCTTTTCTTTCGTTTTCCTTCAAATTGAGGGAGAGAGAGAGAGAGAGTGGTATATAAAATTTGGGTATAAAGGAGAATTAGTCCCAAAGTTACTTATCTTAATTTTTCGACGGGGATCCACTGGAGAATCTTTCTTCTTTCACGGGCTAATAGACTTTATGCTATTTTTAATACTGGCTTGAAGAACTCGGGTCCCTCGTGTCTCAGATATTCTTTTGCCTTCTACCCGGAATACTGGCTTTGGTTCGTCTGTCAGCTACGAACCCTGCCAAACAACTAACCTTTTTACTTTCTATTTCCACTGACGGGAAGGAAACCCCACTTCCGTTTTGGGGTCCCAGCCAATCATTTGGCTTCTCTCTTCCTCCCCCTGGTCGGACGATTTTTTGGGGCTACTAGATGTCACCCAAGTCAGGTTACTCAATACAGATAGCTTGCACCAATTTACTATCATGCCTTAACGGTCATTTTCTGACGGCTTGCTACTGTTCATTCCAACGAGAGGATAGCAGTCATCCCACTTCCATCGTCTCAGTGGGATATCATGTGACAATATATATATATATATATATATATATATATATATATATATATATATATATAAGGAATTTACACATATTCCATTAGATTTTCTTTCTCAGCCTATGAACCAATCAGTCGACGATTCGTACATGACATTAATCATTATTTCATTTTCGAATCTATCATGATCATGCTGAACGCTTAAATTATAATTAGATTTCTTACTATGCTCCATATTTGATTAAAAATTGTTTGATTCCGGATGTACGCTAACACAAACCTCGCTATTACGAGCCATTTTCAGATTAGAGTAACATACGTTCAGAACACACATGAATACGCACACACGCGCGCGTTTGCACACACACACACACATACACACACACACACACATACACACATACACGCACACACACACACACACACACACACACACACACACACACACACACCCTAAATGAAATTGTTTCTCACCAACTCATATTTTCAATTTTCAATTTCATTGATTTTTTTTTCCTATTTTCAATTTTCATGTATTTTTGTTCAAACACATGAAACGTTATAATTATGTAGCTGGCCAGTAAAGGTGAGAAAACAATTTATTTGGGTTTAAACTTGCTCTTTTTGATTGATGAAAAACGTTTTTATAATAATTTATTTTTCTCCCTCTCATTCTCTCACACACTATCTATCTATCTATGTATGAGTCTCTGTTTGCGTCTGTATTTAATTAATGGAATTGCTAAATAAAAGCTAAAATTAAAAAGAAAAAAATATTCTCGATATACACTAAGTCAGGTTATAGACACTTAATAGTACATGTTAAACTTGGTGATGATGTTCCTACTAACTAAATTTAACAAATTTCCATCATTAAATAGCCCCAAAATTATTTAAATTCCATCACAATGAATATGTATGACTTTCTGCATGTTAGCAATAATCCGAATAACATTGATTTAATCCGTTAGGTACATAGGTTTGGTTTGGTTTGGTTTGGTTTTATGGCATATCAAACATTTTTGATTATCTAATGCAAAAAACGGCTTTTACACCTATACAAAATATCTCATCCGTAAGAATATTTGGTAGTTATACACAATCAAATTACCAAATAGTTTTATTTCTATCAATAGAATTTTGCATATTCTACCAATATTGAATAGTTTAAAGTATTGCTATGTATAACTAACAATTCAATAAAACATAAATATATTTTACACACAGTTAAATTATAAATCAGTTCTATTTCAGTCCATTCAATTAAGCATGGCATTTTTTGCCCTCAGTTTAAATGTCAAAATTTTGTTTTGACCCCTAAACAGGACACTTTCAGGTGCTACCACTCCGAGCCAGAGTAGACCTAGAAGCGATAGCAATGAAGTGGTACTCTACACTTCCCAAAGCTCCAACATTCCTGAAGATTCACCCTCAGATTGTTTAGTGTCATATGGAGGACTCTACTTCTCAGGGGGGGGATCTTACACCTCTGCAGAAATGTTGTCGGTGTTCATAACAATTCAAGCCGACTAGGTTCATTGATATAAAGTAATTGTGTGTGGATGTGTGTGTGTGTGTGTGTGTGCGCGCATGTATTTGTGAGAGGAAGAGGAGGAGGAGAGAAAGTGTGTGTGTGTGTGTGTGTGTGTGTGTGTGTGTGTGTATGAGAGAGAGAGAGAGAGAGAGAGAGAGAGAGAGAGAGAGAATGAAGGAGAATGGTCTGAAATTTTTGGTGAATCCCGTTCCTTGAGATTGGAGAATTTTTCCATCGGCATGCTATCTTTTCTGTTTACGCATTGGATTAAGTCATAACTATTTTTGTTCAATAAATAACAATTCATTCATGAATTATTTAACAATGAATTAATTTTAATCATCACTATATTCACAATTATATGAAAGGACCTTCTGCTATTTATCAATAGCATATCAATGCCTTTCAATTAAATTATCTTGGATTCAAGTTCAAGATGATATCCACCTACGTTTTCACTGGATCTTGAGAAAAAAAAATGTCAGGTAAATCTCTTATCGATGAAAAGCCAAAATAAAATTTGGAAATCCAGTTTGGGATTTTATTTAGTTTCTTTATTCAATAAAATATCAACTTTCCTGGCTTATTTATTGCTAAAGTCATCCTCGTTGAAGAACAACAGATATACTTTTCTTAGTCGATTAGGGCTGTAAAATACACCGATTGCATTTCTGCAGAGGGATAAGATTTCCAAATGTGTATCCTGACACTGAACAATCTGATGGTGATGCTTAAGAAATACTTTAACTTTGGGTATGTGGAGTACCTCGTTATTGCCATTGCTCCAGGTTCACTCTCGCAATCTATAGATCAAATTTAAGTGTTTGACATTTAAACTGCACTTATGCTAAACATAATTGTTTGAAATAGAAATCTATGACATTTAAACTGCGTACTTATGCTAAACTGCATAGTTTGAAATAGAAAGGTTTATAAGAATAAAAATGGATTCGGTATTAAATAACCTACAATGGTAGATATGCCATAAAACCAAACCAAACTAGCTAATATACTAATTAACACAAAATATTTGCTCCAATGAATTTCGAATTTGCTTACTTCAAGGCTGGAGGTCAGCAATGAATACTGCTAATGTTTCCGTTGTTTCTGAAGTATTTTTACAAGTCAAATAAACAATATTTTCCCTTAACTTTTTGCAGTGAGATCATTAATTAAATCATAATAGAAACTAGAATGACCAATAGACGAACGTTTAATCAGATAACTTCTGGTCATACTTGGAATATTGAGAGCTTAAAATGTGTCCTAACAACTTGATTTAAAAAGTTACTTATGATTCAATCCAATTGATATATTATATGTTATTTTAATCCATCAAATCAAATTTCTTAAACTATCTTTGGTCTGTATGATAGTTTTAGATCACATATAAATCGCTAGATTTTTGTTGTCATAAATTATTTAACACTTGATAAATTTTCGCTACTTCCTAACAAAATGCATATTTTAGTAATGTGATAGTTGTTAAAAGACAATCTTCAGAACTGATAATTCCTTTCTCATTCGGCTTTATATCAATCATGTTGATTGTGAAAATTATTTTATATGCTTTTCGACAGTGAGAAAATGTTCTACCCATCAGAACCGATTAGTAGATTTTTATTTACTGCCTTTAAACGATGAAATCACCAATCATTTCATGAGGGGAATATCCCGTGGTATAAAGGCTAAAATGCATTGAATTTAAGCCTTATCCCATATGGCTAATAGGTTCATTTTCGGACTCTTACTCGTCAAGAAGGTATGACCCAACTGATCTTGTTCTAATAGGTTAAATTTTCATCATACAACGTGTGAAACCACGTGCAATACCATATCCTCATCAGCCGCCATCCAGGGGTGATAACACAGTTTCGGTAGCTAAACTTACTCGTCAAGAAGGTATGACCCAACTGATCTTGTTGTAATAGGTTAATTAACACCACTACATTTCTAGAGATCTGGTTTCAAAATTAAATTAAAAAACGAAGGTTGATATGACATTAAATCGAAGAAATCGAGATCATTCCACGAGATGAATATTTTACTTTGCATTGTCTCGCCTGTCAATATTTTAATGTAGAATCTCACTAAATACCACACTGCTTCTTTTCTCTGATAAATATACGTGAGGTTAACGAAAATTCACTAATACGATATGAAACACGCTGATGATTATTTTATCTAAGAAGAAAAAATATAACGCAGTTAGAAGTCTGCCAGGAACTCTTAATATTTGCCAAAGTTTTATTCACTATCGCCACAAAACCATTGTTGAATACAGCCATTTAGTACAGAAAAGAGCTTGATTAATTGACATTTACTGTAATACATTTGACAGTGTTGTATGATGTCATAAAGTATGGTCAAAGGTTTTTTTTAAATACAAATAAAACCATACGTGTGATGCTAAGTAAAAATCATACTCATAAACAATCGCTCAGACAGACTTCTTTGATTTTCTCTTTTCATTCATCTTTATCATCCATCACACCCGGCAGTTACTCCAAACTGCATATTGTGTCCGCACAGGGTTGATGTAAATAAGTACTTGCTGGTTGGCCAATACTAGCCCGTCATTGTGTAGCGGTCCATAGAAGAACGTGATTTATGACTTCATTGTTATTTCTCCAGTAGTGTCTGACACATCTAATTCATCCTACTTATATTGTTTTTTTTATGATAAATAAGTGGTTGTCCAGGTGTATTTTTTCGTGGGGTGATGCTTTCAGGATCTGTTAAAAATAGCTCTTATCATTTTTGTGTAGTTCCCATCATTTCTCTTGTCACTTTCCAGCATACCCGTGGTCGATTCATATAGTAGTATGGACACAGTTACAACTTCTAAGAATATTTTTCTTTTTTGGTTGGCGTTGTATGTCGTATACGCCTCTGAATTTATTTAATGCCCAATACTCTTATTCACACACACACACACATACACACACACACACACACACACACACAAACACACACACACATATATATATATGAGCAAACAATTCGGCTAAAAGAAGTTCAAGCGGAAGATAGTCGTGTGAAATATTACTCCACCATATAGGACGTAATACTGTTACACAGCAAATGTACGGTTCAATTTAGGCGTGAGAAATGCTGACGAACACATAGTTCTCTGTTTTAGTTCACAAACACAAAGGTTTATTCGCTACTCCAGTTTCAAAGTACTCGTCGGAAGAAAGAAAGATGGTGGGAAAACTGGATCATCAGCTTTAGCTCAATTAAGAGAAACATCATGTCATGAGGATAGAAAGAGAGGGCAAACATTTGCCTTGAATTTTCTTGTTGGTTTTCCATTGTATTTCTTACGTGATTTCTGGCTGGTTTCATCTTCACGCCTCTGCGTCGGCTGTGAGACCCCATTTCCAAACCCGCCCTAAAATGGGGCGCGTAGTTTTCGTCTCTCTTTACATTTTTCTGGTTGGCATTCAACTGTCGTCTTTACTTCTTCGCGTTCGGTTTCTGACTAACATTTAATCCCGAATCTTCATTTTACTTCCGCCAGGTGTCAGAAGGGAGACATCTGTTTCCCGTGATTCCACACCTGCACAAAAGATTTAGGACCTCCGATTTTGATTTTGATGTTTAATTACCGAAGACATTCGCCCGTTACTGGCTAACCGACAAAGAGTGGTTTGGCCAAAGTCACTCAGATGAGTGCCTTTCGTAGACACTCTTTATGCTTTTTCTATTTATTTTTTGACACTCTCTCATTCTCCAGAAATTTACCTCCCGTCACTTTAAAACTTTCGCAAATCCCGTTATCATGGTAGTTTAGGTAGGTTAGAAAACAGAAGAATGTCATTTTGATGCTAGACGCGACGATGTGAAGACGAATTAAAATTGTTGCACCTATTTTGGCTGAGCCTTTCCAATGTGTTCTACATCTGTGACAAAGCTGTGAAGACGGATATAGCGTGTAAGCACGTGCAAGACTTATGCCAAAAAAACGAGAAAAATAGTATCAAGTTTTATGTTTGCTCTCTTCCTCCGCACGAAATTGTATTTCTCTCTATCTAGCTAAAGTGGTCGACTCAGTTTTCATACGCAGTTATCTTTCTTCTCGGCTGTTACTAAGAGATGTAGTAACGAATAAACTTTTGTATTAAGGAACCTAGACGGTATTTTGTGATCTCGTCCCTTTTCGTCACGGTGAGGTTAAAATGGGGTCTTACGAAATATGGATACATGATATATATATGCAACAAACCAACTAACAACCTGACGTACAGATCAGTTGGTTACCTTATGAATGGCTGCCTTTACACATCTCCAATCAATTGTATTGTAAAACAATAATAGAATTTACAATACAGGCAACTACTTTTTTCATTGAAACGTCTTTATTTCTTTTTTATAGAATTTTAGCTGAGACAAAAAGGCAAGCGATGAAATCAACAACTCAAAAAGAGACAAAAATAAAGAAAGAAATCTAAAAAAATGCTGATTTTTTTGTGTCGGTTTTATATAACAATATATGGGAAATATTTAAATAGGAAAAACATATATATTTAGACGAAAATAATTTCGTACGGTAACCAATTATGATATTGGTTTGAAAGTTATAAGGAGTTTTCCAGCCATAAACTGGATAACACTTGCACCTTGTAAAGCTTTGCTTCCACCCAAACGCATCCACTAGGAATTGGATTCGACACAAGATAATCGGTATTCTGAATAAATTGATTCGAAATCAGAGTTTTCCTTTTATACCATTTGCCACGCCAAGGTTAAAAACGATGTTGCATAGCCGTAATACATATACAACTATACACATACACATGTGGAAACATAATCAACAATAATGACGAACGAAAATACTTCTTTAGAAAAAAATATACCTCACATTTTATTCGAAAGGGTTGCGAAAGGTTTTTAAAAAGGGTTGTGTGTGATAGGTGAGTTGGAGACTGAACAGACTGCAACATATTGACCCCAAGTTCCTCTGTCTTTAGCAGCACTTCTTTCTCATTCTGCTAGCTGCTCAACTAGGGGTCCTGAGCTCCCAGCCCTCTGATGGGAGCTGGTTCTCAATTCCTCGAACTGCAACAAACAGACACCAACTAACTCAACTCTCCGTGGAACCGGGTTATATCATTGGCATTCAACTATACACATAGTACCACACCTTTCATCATCCTTCACAGACTCCCTGTCTTCCATGAATCTCTTATGCAACTCAAAAACTGATGCTCCTGAGAGCGTCGCATTTGCACCGAATTCAACCCGTCCACGGTCAAGGTTATATTTGTTATCTTCGACCGGATGAACCAGTTTCTCGATTGAGGGCTGGGTAGAAGGTCAATATGTTACAACGGGACTATCCTAATATCTTTACTCATACCTGGTTGAAGAAGGTATTAGTATTATGTATAACAGCGTCGTCCAGAAATATCAGGAAATCAGAGTTTTCCTTCTTTACCATTTGCCGCGCAAAGGTTAAAAATCTAAAACTATCCTAATATTTTTACTCATGGATGGGTAGAGAACAGTTGGATTCATAACTTTACCAAAGGTATTAGCATTATGTCGAACAGCGTCGTCCAGAATATGAAATTGGGTTTCCGAATTCTTTTAATTCGATGATAACCGTAACACAATAAGTGTTTTCTGTAAATGATTTTACATCTGACTGATACTCGGGTAAAAAAAAATCAACTATTAGTTTGCCCAGCCGAGATATTTTTTCTTATTCTTCGAAGTGATTCACGAATATAGCTTTTCTTCTGATGACACTCAACTGCCAAGCATTTATAGACGGTAGACCCCAGTAAACAAAAGTGGCTAACGGTGATATTTCACTAGCAATAATTGATGTCTTATTTCAACTCTCCACACTTCAAATTTTAGGAACTTTCCTATCTTTTACTGACTTTTAAAAAACATATACTTTCATTTGAATGCTAAATCATAAGAGCACTTGTGATTTCTCGAATATGTGGAAATGTAAGATGCTTATTCAGTCAGTTATATAATCTCAGATTTAAAAACAGGATTTAAATGCTGTATATTTTACTTTTACATTGATTATTTCAGCATATTATTTTTTGTCACTCCAGACATATAAAGTCATCTAAATGTATTAAGGGGGTTAACATTATGAATACTACATTTGCCAAATTTTCTTATTTTGTAAATAATATAAACATTTTATTTAATCAAGAAAATAATACAAAGATATAAATCAGAAAATTAATAATAGTGTCTCTTTCACCGAGAGTATCTTTAAATAAAATCTCATATACTGATATACGAGGATCAATAAATAAGTTTCCAGACTATTTTCGTATGGTCACTTTTATTGATAGTACACACATGGAACGCAACTCCCCTTCGAAGTAATCTCCTCCGGCTGAAATTCCCTTTTTGTACCATTCCAACAACTTCTTGAATTCCCCATGGAAGTCCTCTTGTGTGAACGTGTCAATGACCTTCGTCGCAGCCTCTTTCATCTCCTCACTTGTCTCATAACGACAGCCTCTGAGCTTATGGAATAACCAAAAGTCACAAACAGCAAGGTCTGGACTACAGGGAGGCTGGGCAACTGTCTTGATGCCCATCTTGGTCAAATAGTCTGTGACAAGGATGGAGTTGTGGTCTGGGGCATTATCTTGGTGGAAATGCCATTGACCCGATTGGAAGAGAGCTGGCCTCTTCCGACAGAATCTCTTCCTGAAATCCCTTAAAACCACAACATAGTAACCCTAACCCTAAACCTAACCCTTTGGCTAATCCCCTCTGGTGTATTGACTTCCTTACTCCTACCACACCTTTCATCATCCTTCACAGACTCCCTGTCTTCCATGAATCTCTTATGCAACTCAAAAACTGATGCTCGATTCATGCAAGATGGTCGAAAAGCAACCTGAAGCATTCCATACGTTTCTGTGGCATTTTTTTCCAATTTAAACAGAATCTTTAATGCTTATCGTTCTTCTAAAGTGTCCACACGTCCAAATTGCATTTTTGAAACTCACCTAGTGTGACAATCAGGCTTTAGTAGGGTGTATTCCAATTATTTCTGTAGCTGTTCATTTGAACCTGAAAACATAAAAATTGGTAAGTCATCTCATAAGCTGTAAAGCCATAAGATACTGAATTTTCAAGAGTCTATGCCAATTTTAAATGCCCGTACAAAAGAGTCTGGAAACTAATTAAAGGCCCCACGTATATGTGTGTGTGTGGGGTATACACACACACAGACACACTCACACAGACACACACACACACACATATATATATATATATATATATATATATATATATATATATATAAGCCTTAGTCTATCGTAAAGTTGGACGGGTTTCGATCCCGGCTTCGAGCGTCCTGCGGGTCTGGCCACACTGAAGAGTTCTGATAGAACGAAACAGTCTGTCTGTGGATGGCAATATATATATATATATATATATATATATATATATATATATATATATACATTAGCTGTCAGAAAATAGAGGGGACTATTAATATTTTAAATCTTTTACGACAAAAAAATTCGAAAGTGCTATTGATCGATATGTGATGTAATATTAACAGAACTACACATCCCTGAAAAGTTAGTTAGTATCTACTAACTAACTTTTCAGGGATGTGTCGTTCTATTTGGTTAATTATATATATATATATATATATATATATATATATATATATATATATATATATATAACCGTAAACTGAAGAGTCATCAAAATTGAAATTGATTAATATATCTTACATATAGGATACATGTATGAAGTATATTCAGAAAAAAAAACCCACAGTCAGACGAATAATCCGACAAATATACAAACACACACCGAAGGACGAGTGAGTTTG
The DNA here is from genome assembly GCA_963585895.1 of Sepioteuthis lessoniana. Lineage (NCBI taxonomy): Eukaryota > Metazoa > Mollusca > Cephalopoda > Myopsida > Loliginidae > Sepioteuthis > Sepioteuthis lessoniana. The sequence continues at coordinate 35,196,087 of OY757912.1, read as the reverse complement.
CGTATCTCCAAAAAAATGTTATATCATGAAATTTATCATCTAATACATTTGTACAAATGACGATTCTGATTGAATATATTGTTGTTTGCATGATGACTATGTTTGAAATGGAAGAGAAATGCAAACGTACAACTGTAATATAGAAGTCGCCATCCAACAACATTGACGCTTGTTGTACCCAGCAAGAAAATCGATTTAAAAAAAATGGCTAATCACAAGAACTGTCTCCGTAGACTGGAGGTTTGGTAAAACCCGAAACTTACCTAATTATAGTCCGCAGATTTAATGCTACGCTTTGTGGATACATAATGGATTTTGTGAATCCGAAAAGGTGAAGAAATGTAAGTGGAAAAGTGGATGAATTACACACTGATAACGGATTCCAATTTGATAGCTTTACTTGGCTTCAAGATTTTTTAAATTCTTATGAAGTCTTGAAGTAAAGACAAAATATCAAATTGGAATCGATTCTCAGTTTTAACTTTATTCGCTTTTTATTTTTCTTTCTTCATTTATATATATATATATATATATATATATACGTAGGTGTGTGTGTGGTCATACGTGTGTGGGTGTGTGTGTGAGAGAGACAGGGGGGAATTTATAGTGAGTATTCGTTGTTTGTTATTTTTTTTTTTTTTTGTCTGTGTATCTTTGTTTATGCGTGTCTTTGTTCCCATGGTTGTACGAATATCATAGTAGTAATTTACGAACCTCTTTGCTTCGATGTAGCACAATACCAAATGAATGGGGCACCCAATGAGACAAGTAATTTACGAAGCACTTTTTGCTTCAATGTGGCACAAGGCCGAATGAATGGGGCACCCAATGAGACTCGAACTCACTCGTGTAAGTTTGCTAGTCTAACTTGTTAACCATTACACCACCAGAGATGCCCCGAATATCAGAGTATATACTTTTAATTTTCAGTTCAAATTTATCTCCTGAAACATTTGTCCGAAAAAGAAAACAGGTCATTATTGACACAGTAGTAGCTCATGAAACCCACATACATCATTGATTCCACAGCACAATGTGTGAATCTTAAATAAAACAATGACTTCTCCTGTGCATCTCGGTCATTCGCGACTTATCATAGGTCCTGAACCTGATAGATCAATTTCCAAAAATAAAAAAAAGGTAATATTCGATTTTATTGACTAAGTGATATTTCCAAGACTTTTAAGGTAAAAATGAACCTATGCTGGAAAGCCGAAACATACTTTTACATAATCAAATATCAATCATTGGACGTTCTTTAACCTTTTCATCTGGTAGATCACTCGAGCAACCTAAAATAAAACATTGTTATATTCCCACATTAATGCTTTCAGTGTATATATAATATGATAATTATATAATATATATAATTTATAATATAATACCGTAATTTTATATATGAAATATAATAAAATATGTTATTTAACCTAAACGTAAAATTCATATCATCTATCGAAACAGTAACCAATTCAGTTGCAGCAGTCTTCTCGAACGTAATTAATATTTTGAGAATAAGTTACTTAGTTTGTTTAATGTCATATCAACTTTCCTACGGTATTTAATGCCAAAATTATTCTTTTAGAAGAAGAGTAATTGTTGTATTTAACCCATAACTGGGAGAATAAAGGGGTTCAGAACTTTCCCCAAGGGTGTTTCTCGGAAAGTGAACGTTATAGCGCGACAAAAATTCGAAATCGTTAACTACGATTCCGCAGTCCAGCGCGTTAACAATTAAACCACTTGAACAACCCCGAATACTGCCTACGTTTAACTATGAATATACAAGTGTCCTGTCTTACGCATATGTATTTCTGTTTCTCAGTCTTTCTCTTTCTCTTTCTCTTAAGGGATATTTCATATTTAAATGGGGTAGCACCTGTGCAGGGAATCTATCGAAACGCACTAAGCACGTGTCCTTACGTTTGCATCAATAACTGACTCCCAGAAAATGCTCAGTTAACGCAGCTACGCTCGTATATACCTCCTCTATCTGATTTTTACGACATATTAAACTCGCTAGGAGTATTTAATGCTTAGAAGCTCGGGAATCACGTTTATTGTACGTTACTATTTACATATGTCGCGGGTAATTTATTTGCACATAGTTTTATCGGATACAAAAAATTTTAAACAAAAAACACCTTAATAGATACTTCTACTCCTTATCAGAATGAAGTGAGTAGTAACGGTAATGAAAGAGCACTCCTCACTCTCTAGACATCCTGCTGTGGAGTAAGTACATACAGGTATGGGTTACAAATAGAGATGTCTGTCTATGACGATTTTCCACTCGATAATACTTTTCTAACCGTATATATATATATATATATATATATATATATATATATATATATATATATATATATAGATATATAGATATATATATATATATATCAATAGAATATTATTTAAATAACTGAACCAAATAGAAAATATTTCTGTCTAACATGCAGTTGATATTTGTTCCAATCATCAAAATGCTAATATTACGACAATTAATCAGACAACGAGACGTCTCGTTAATTCAACTATTCTTTCCAGTATTTATTCTATTGTTAATTTTCTGTTCATTTTTTATGGTGGTTGACGATTTTTCAATCATTGCAATCAATTTTAACTAGTATTTTTCATCTGAATTTTGTCACAACACAGTCTCATTATTATCTCTGAAAATATAATGGATAATTTCTATTATTTTTTTCGATACGCCCATTTTCTATTACTGTTGTAGAGCTAACAACGAAGATGACTTTTAAGTTAAAAAGCAAAGGAAATTAAGATGAATGAAAATATTTGTTAAGTTTAATTGATAATTACGTTGTCTATCTATTGATTGGTTGGTTGATTGCAAATTGCCAAATCAATCATTAATGGTGATTTAATGCCATAGCCGTTAAGCTGATATATGTAAAAAAAAAAAAATTAAATGTGATAGGGAAGCGTTTAAAATTCCTTCGCTTCCTCTGGTTTACTCGTTGCTGTGTGGTAGAATCTTGGGTTGGCGTATGAGACGACCGGGTTTCGATCCCAGCTTCGAAAATCTCTCGTGTTTAGCGACACTGAAGAGTTACGATACAACGAAACAGTCTGTCTGTGGATTACTATATATATATATTCTAATCGAATAGTTCTTTGTTAATAATATTTTTAAACAAGAAAAAGCTGAAATGTTACACAGTTAAAGGATTTCGGGTATTGCTTACCCAGGTTGTTCTATTTGCTCACAGTTAAATAATTTCAAGTATTGTCATTTTATACTAATTCTTCAGTTTAACGTCAGTCATTTGTTTGCACTAATACTATCTATATTTTTAACAGTTTTGTTCGCCTTTACATATTTTAATGGATTCAATCATTGCTATAGAATTCTTCAATGCAATAAAACATTGGTCCCTTGTTTGCACTCAGTTAACGAGTTCGCTTTATTGCAATCAGAAGTCAGACCAGAAAAATAATGATCTCTTCTCCATATGTATCTAATAATATCTACGTACCAAACTGTATTTCTGCTTTTCTTTTATTCCGTCTCGGCAATTATCTCTATCTGAATATCCGTCTAACTGACTCTCTCTTTCTCTCTCTCTCTATATATATAGAGAGAGAGAGACAGAGAGAGAGAGAGACAGAGAGACAGAGACAGAGAGAGATAGCGAGGGAGTGAGAAATATATATATATATATATATATATATATAGAGAGAGAGAGAGAGAGAGAGAGAGACTTAGTCAGACGGATATTCAGACAGAGACAAATGCCTCGACAGAAGGAAAGAAAAGCAGAAATACAATTTGGTACGTAGATATCATTAGCTACATATGGAGAAGAGATCATTATTATATATATATATATATATATATATATATATATATATATATATATATAAATTCTGATTTAAATTGAGGGGAAAGATTGTTGATAAAAGGTAAATTTACCGCCCCAAGTCTCGTAAGAAAACGTTATAATAACTAAAGCGTGAATTAATATTTTCTGAAATGGTATAACAAGAAGAAAGTTAGCAGCAGTTTATATAGTTTTAAATCTAGAGAAAATATTTTGTGTATTTATATTCTCTTCATGAGTATGTCTCTATATAGTGAAATATAAGTTGTATGTATGCAGGTATATGTTGTACAGCTGGATAATTAGAAGTAGGGAATATAATATTAGCAATAACAATTCTATTGAATTCGTAAACTCTTTTTTGGTTCGAAGAAAACATATTGGCGTTTGAAATCAATATATTTATCAAGGAACTGAATTTTGGATTTTCAGTCTAAAAGGAAATAAAGAAGAAAATTGAGCAATAATTAAAAAATATCAAACGCTAGTCGTGATTTATCTAGTTTATTGCTTTATCTTAAACATTTAGACCGGCTGCAAATTTGAGTTAAAGTGGAATAGTTTATTATAAGATTGTTATTTGCTAAAAAGGTATTTTTAATAGGAATCAAGAGAGAAATTTTTCTTTTGAATTTTGGGAGGATTTGGGTTTTAAAATTTCTGGAGTTTATCAAGATATCATTGTCTATCAATTCATTTTGTTTTTATTGATTCGACATCTCAAATGTAAGTGCTGATTGGTCAACAAATGTAAAATAACAGATGCAAAAAATGCTATTTAGGGAAGCAACTTATTGTAAAAAATTAACACATTTTAAGGGAAATAGGTGGGTTTCCCACTCTCTCTCTCTCACACACACACACACACACACACACATATATATATATATATATATATATATATATATATATATATATCACGAAACTGGCAATGGATGGTCGCTCGCCACTGTATCCACATGGAAAAACTCTGTCAACGCCGCAGTGGGAGGGGTAGGATTGCTTATAGGACCTAGAGCACTAAAAACGCTTAATAGCATAGAGAAAATACAACCTAGAATGATGGTAGCTACATTTAACGGAAACCCCAGAGCAACAATCGTCTCATGCTACAGCCCCACCAATGTTAGTGAAGAAAATGAAATAGTCACCTTCTACGATGAGTTATCCTCATTAGTGCGTAGTATCCCGAAACACAACATGTTAGTCATTGGCGGAGACATGAATGCACAAATCGGGAAAAACGGAAACAACAAATACAGCCTCCACAACACGTCAAATAGAAATGGGCAACATCTAACAGATTTCATGATAGAAAATAGATTAGCATGCCTCATTACAAACTACCAAAAAAGAAAGGGCAAACTATGGACATACACGTACGCAAACAATACTAAAGCTCAGATAGACTACGTCCTTATAAACAAGAAATGGAAGAATAGTGCATTGAATTGCGAGGCATACTCCTCTTTTGAGGGTGTGTCCACCGATCACCGAATAGTCACAGCGAAAATACGGTTAAGCCTACGAAAAAACGACAAACGAACAGCGACCACCAAACACTATGACTGGGCCCTATTAAACAACAAAGATGTCAGAGATAAATACGTATTAGAATTAAGAAACAGATTCGAAACACTACAAGAAAAGACGTAAAAAAGTACACCAAACGACGAATACGAAAATTTCGTCAATGCACACCTTGAGGCAGCAGCAAAATACATTCCAACAAAAATTAAAACTAAATATAGAGTCCCATGGGAAACCTTAGCGGTGAGAGAAAAACGTGCACTAGTGAAAACAGCCTCCAAAAACTATCGAAAAAACCCAACAAACACAAATGCCTTAAAACTAAAAACAGCACAATATCAATTAGCAGGCATATATATAAAGGAACAGACAGAATACATTCAAAATCAGATAGATAAGATTAGAGACTCGGTAGAAGATAGACAATCTAGAATTGCCTGGCAAACAATAAACGAAGTCAGCAGAAGAAAGAACACAGCCAAAGCAAAACTGAAAGCCGCAAACCAACAAGAAAGAATAAAACTGTGGAAACAGCACTTCGAAAACTTACATGGAAACCCACCAAAAATAACGCATGAACCAATCACCAGAATAATTAGCAAACAATTAGACATTAAACTTGGACCGTTCACACAAGGAGAACTCGACTCGGTTCTCAGAAAAATTAAAAATAGGAAAGCTGCAGGACTGGACGAAATTCCCCCGGAAGTATGGAAGACCAGACAATTCGACGACATACTGCTCCGACACTGCAACGCAGTATACAATCAAAATCCGATAGATAGATGGACGAAGGGATGCATACTCCCCTTCCCTAAAAAGGGGGACCTCGGATTAGCCAAAAACTACCGAGGCATAACACTTACATCCATAGCTGCCAAAATCTACAATGCCCTACTACGAAACCGAATAGAACCCAAAATCGACAACATACTTAGAAAAAACCAAAATGGCTTCCGAAGAAATAGATCTACGACCTCACAAATACTAACCATCCTCAGAATCCTTGAAGGTGTACGGGCAAAGAACCTACAAGCGACATTAATATTTGTCGACTTTACCAAGGCTTTCGACTCCATTCACAGAGGAAAGATGGAACAAATCCTACTAGCGTACGGCATACCTAAAGAAACCGTAGCGGCAATAACGATTCTCTATAGAAACACTAAAGTAAAAGTACGATCACCAGATGGAGACACAGAATACTTCGACATTGTAGCAGGAGTACTACAAGGGGACACGCTGGCTCCGTATCTCTTTATCATTTGTCTAGACTACGTACTTAGAACATCGATTGACAAAATCAAAGAGAATGGCTTCGAACTGACGAAGAAAAGAAGCAGAAGATACCCCGCAACAACAATTACCGATGCCGACTACGCCGATGACATAGCGATACTGGCAAATACACCTGACCAAGCCGAAACACTTCTGCATAGCCTGGAACGAGCAGCAGCAAGCATAGGCCTCCATGTTAATGCACACAAAACGGAATATATGTGCTATAACCAAACGGGGGACATCTCCACTCTAGAAGGAACCCCTCTTAAACTAGTAGACAAATTCACGTACCTAGGAAGCAGCGTCGAATCAACCGAAAAGGACATCGAAACGAGGTTAACGAAAGCATGGACAGCTATCAATAGGCTATCGACTATATGGAAATCAGACCTAACCGATAAAATGAAACGCAGTTTCTTCCAGGCAGCGGTCACATCGATACTGCTATATGGATGCACTACATGGACGCTAACAAAACGGCTGGAGAAGAAACTAGATGGCAATTACACAAGAATGCTGCGTGCAATCCTGAACAAGTCCTGGCAGCAACACCCCACAAGACAACAACTGTACGGCCATCTGCCCCCTATCACGAAAACTATTCAAGTTAGGCGAACCAGACATGCAGGACATTGCTGGAGAAGCGGAGATGAACTCATAAGAGATGTACTCTTATGGATACCCACACACGGCCGCGCAAAAGCAGGACGACCAGCACGAACGTACATTCAGCAGCTATGTGAGGATACAGGTTGTTGTCCTGAAGACCTACCTAGGGCGATGAACGATAGAGAGGAGTGGCGAGAGAGGGTCAGGGATATCCGTGCTGCCAGCACGATATGATGATGATGATATATATATATATATATTAGGGTTGAGTACTCTGGTGAAGGAATTTACGGCTGTCACGCGCATAATGCTAAGTTATTTGAAGAAATGGAGCCCTCTGGTATCCGGTAAGGTATAAACGTTAATAAACGAAAATTACTTCTTATTTCCTTATAATTCCACTGACGGCTTGGTTCGATTGTTGGTTGAGCGGTATGATACTAAGTCTAACATAAAGTTGGGCGGGTTTCGAGCCCAGCTTCAAGCGTTCTACGTATCTAGCCACACTGAATAGATTTGATACAATGAAACAGATTGTCTGTGGATGACAATGAATATATATATTCATATAAATATTTATTTATTTATATATATATATATATATATGAGGGGGCTGAGTGTATTAGTTTTTATGTATGTATGCTATTTGTATTATGGCATATTAAACATTCCGGGTTATTTATTGCCAAAGCTATATTTATAATACAACACCAGTTGTACAATTTACATTAATTGATTGAAGGCTTGATAAGAGAGTTCACACCATTCTCAAGCATATAAATCTGAAAGTGAACAATATATATATATATATATATATGTGTGTGTGTGTGGGTGTGTGTGTGTGTCTTTGTTTGTGTGAGTGTGTATGTATGTATGTATGTATGTATGTGTGTAGTTATCTATGCTAATGAAAAAAAGTGCTCAGTATCTGATAGAGCATATATCTCTAAGTTACATTCAAAGAATGGTTGGTTCAAAATTTACGCTTTGTTAGAATAAAGGGTGATCAATATTAATGATAAAGGATATACAGGGTGCATACGATAAGTTTCAAAACTGTTTCGTATAGGCACTTTTATCGATAGTATACACATAAAACTCTAGTCCTTTCGAAGTAATCTCCTCCGGCTGCACTGCACTCATTGTACCGTTCCAACAACCTCTGGAAGGTCCCATGGACGTCTTCTTTATAAGCGTGTCAATGACCTTCGTCACAGCCTCTTTCATCACCTAAAATGTCTCATAACGACAGCCACTGACCTTAAGGAATAAACAAAAGTCACAGGTAGCAAGGTTTGGACTATAGGTACGGTGAGGAACTGCCTTGATGCCCATCTTGGTCAAATAGTCTGTGACAAGGATGGAGTTGTAGACTGATATATTGTCCTGGTAGAAATGCCACTGAGCCGATTTGAAGATTGCTGCTCTCTTCCGACAGAATCTCCTCCTGAACTCCCTTAAAACCTCAACAAAGTAACCCTAACCCTAACATTTTGGCCAATCAACTCTAGTTAGACTTCCTTACTCCTCCCACACCTCTTATCATCGCTCACAGACTCCCTGCCTTCCTTGAATCTCTCATGGCACTCAAAAACTGATACTCGATTCATGCAAGATGCTCGAAAAATAGTCTGAAGCATTCCATACGTTTCTGTGGCATTTTTTCAAAGTTTAAAACAGAATTTTATTGCATATCGTTCTTCTAAAGTGTCAGATTGAATTTTTTTATCTCACCAGCTGTGACAATCAGGCTTTAGTAGGGTGTATTCCAATTGCTACTGTAGCTGTTCATTTGAACGTGAAATCATAAAAAAATTAATCAATGATCTCATAAGATGTATAGCAATAACATACTGAATATTCAAGAGTCTACGACAATTTTAAGTGCCCCTACGAAAAAAAATCAGGAAACTTATCGTATTTACCTCCTAAATCAAATTTACTTTAAAGTAGCCTTACAATCTTTATCTTTATTTGCAAATTTATTTTTACAATTATACATGCCTTAGTCTCCAGTTTGCTTCATTAACAATTGCTCTCATGGCCACATTTGGATTTGAGTTCTGATCGTTCACAAAGAGTTTTGTGTGTGTGTGTGTGATGCTGTTTATAGCTGTCTATAAAAGCTACAGAATTCGAAGCGTTGTTGTAGGCTTATGCTACTTTCCCTACTATTCAGGTTTTTTTGGTTATGTTTCGGCATGATTTTTTGTGGTTCCAAATGTATCAAGAAAGTATTAGCCATGTTCGTATTTTTTACAACAAAATTATGTCTTGTATGTTTAACTCCTCTGCTTCCAGGAGATTTATGTTAAGACAAAATATATTTATCTCTTTTTTCATTTCTTACAGTGGCTTAGTAAACAGTGTGGATTCTATGCCAACGCTATCATGAATATATATACGTGTGTGTGTGTGTGTGTTTGTGTGTGTGTGTGTGTGTGTGTGTGTGTGTGTGTGTGTGTGTGTGTGTTCTCTTTGTGTAATTGAGTATTTGACTGGTCACTTTTTCCCGACCAGTGTGAATGTACTGACATCAGGTCTGTGTGAACACTAGATGTACTTTGAAAGTGATGAATGATAGGTACAGATGGAGAGAGAAAATTCAGGGAAATATGTGCAGTCAGTGCGACATGATGATGACAATGGTGATATACATATATATATATATATATATATATATATATATATATATATATATATATATATATAGTCGTTGGCGATCGTAGTCGAGGGGGACCAGAAGGCTCCATTTTCAATGGCTACTACACCAATGTTTAGGGGAGGGCTCCACTTTATGCTTGATAGATACCTTTTATCACTGAGTGTTAAGCAAGGAGGTATCAAATACCACTTTTAAAGTTTTTGCTATAACGCGACCTGGGATTGAACCAAGGTTAGCCAGACCATTGGCGAACACTCTAATATATATATATATATATATATATATATATATATATATATATATATATATATATATATATATATATATATATATATATATATATATATATATATATATATATATAAAACAAAAAGCTCAGGTTTATTTGAAATCAGAAAACATGAAGAATTAAGTTTATCACAGTTTGGCATCACATGGACCAATGATAGCAAATAACTGACGAAAAGATGTCGAATTCAACAAATCCAACAAATCCTAAAAATACTATAACAATATAAAAGGACAATAATTCAAAGGTTATGCAGAGGTTATGAATAGGTTAGTTGCTTTTTTGGGTTTTATGACATATCAACTTTTGTAGGTTATTTTTATACAAATAATCAGTTTCATTTCAAACAATTCTGTTTAGCAATGAATACACAGTTTAATTGTCAAAAAACATTTTCATTTCAAGGTATTCAGTTTAGTCAAACTGTTATTATTTAGCCATTTCAGTTTAGTATAAGTATATATTTTCTTTACACATAGTTAAATATTAAAACCGTTCTATATTAAGCAATTATTTAATGTAAGTACAGTTTCAATGTCAAAAACAGTTCCATTTCAAACAATTCAATTTAGCATGAGTATGCAGTTTAAATGTCAATACACATTTTAATTGACAAAAACATTTCTATTTCAAAGTATTCAGTTTACTAAAACAAGTATTATTCAAACAATCCAGTTTAGTATAAGTATGCAGTTTACTTCTATTTAACCCATAGATAGGTCTCTATCAGGTGCTTACATTCCTGGCCAGAGTGGCCCAGGGAGAAATGGCAATTAATTGGTGCTCCACATTCCTCAAAGCTCCAACATTACTGGAACCTCACCATCAGATTTTTTTAGTGACATATCTTGGACACTCGTTGGAGGGGTCTCTCCCCTCTACAGTGGTGTAGTCGGTGTATTCTACAGCCCCAGCTGACAGGGCAATTATAAATAGAAATAATGTGATAACGTTGAAAGGTTTATACAACTATGTCCATTCAATTTCACATGCTATTTGCATACACTCATCAAAATAATCATCTAACGTAATAAGGCATTTGGATGTATATTGGAGTGTTCGCCAACTGTCCAGGAGATTAGGATTCAATCCCAGGTCGAGTGATACCAAAGATTAAAAAAAATCATCCTGGATGCCTCCTTGCTTAGCATTCAATATTATAAATACCGGTCAAGCGTAAGTGGACAATCCAGGGAAATTAGTAGCATCCTCCACTATCTTTGGTGTAGTAGCTATTGAAAAGGGAGCCTTTGACTACTGTCAGCCTACTTACAATAAGTCGGTGGTAGTTTTTTTTTAAAGAACAAAATATCAGTAGTTATTTTCTAGTGGTCTCCAGTGAGTTCTAGTAGTATCCAAATGGAATCTTTTTGTAATTTGATCCCCTCCTACATACACAGAGCAGAGATAGTATCAATGAAATATATCATAGTCAAGTCATACTTGCAAGAGTTTTAATGGCCAAACGAAACGACCCCAAGACCCTAAATAAACATGAGGCTACCCGATGAAAAGAGAATAAAGAAACAGGAAATAACCCTGCATTTCCTGCTTCTCGAATGTTGTGGAATTGTCTCGAATATTCTAAAGAATTCCAATGTCCGGCGGTGCATATAAAAGTCTACCCTATCCAAGAGGGGGAAAGAGCGTAGCTTCCAGTCAACAGAGTAGAGCAATTCCGGGCCAAAGGGTCAGAGTCGGGATTTTTACCAGCTGAATTGGAAAAGTGTCAAAGTGAGGAAGAATATAATGATACATCTCCTCGTGACCCCTGTATTACGAGCAACCACCTCAGTGGCATTAATGTCACACACACACACACACACACACACACACACACACACATATATATATATATATATATATATATATATGTGTGTGTGTGTGTGTGTGTGTTTATTTTTCTCTATCGTCTTTTTAAAGGACAGAATGTAAAGTTCTTTATTTATTTCGTTACTTTTTTCACCTTCTTTTCTTTGCTTGCGGACTTTATATTATTTTCGTCTAAAACATTAAATATCCGCTCAATTTAAGTCTCAATGAAATAGCTGAATAATATAGCTTCGGTTGGATTTCTTTATATATCCTGGTTTATCAAATGTTTTTATCTTCACAGAATCTTGATAATCAAAAACAGTTGAATATCTTCCTATTTCAGTAGAATAAGTAAACGACACATTTTGAATATATTTAATACATAGAGAATAATATTAAGTTTTCAATTACCTATCCTTTTCATTTCATACAACCTATAAAATGTTTTACAGCAGTCTATTTTATATTTCCACAATGATTGAGATTGTTGTCAAGTAGAATCAAAATTAGTGCCTTTTTTCATTCGGTCGTGTAATTATCTACTGTATTTTCATTGATGAAAATCAATTGCTTGATCCTCGGCTGTGATCTTATTCCAATTTACGTATTCCGACTTTAAGTTAAGAGCAATCTTACTATTATGGAATAATAATAATAATAATAATAATAATAATAATAATAATAATAATAATAATAATAATAATAATAATAAAAGTAACGATTGTGCTAATTTTAATTGGTGCGTTAGGCACGTAACTAAAGGATTATTAAAGAGCCTAGAGGACTTGGAGGTTAGCGGACGGGTGGAGACAATCCAAACGACAGCATTGCTGAGGACGGCCAGAATACTGAGACGTGTCCTGGAGACTTGAGGAGACTTGCTGTCACTCAAACTCCAGTGAAAAACCATCAGCTACTACTGATGTGAAAAACTCTAGAGGAGTGAATAATAATAATAATAATAAGAAGAAGAAGAAGAAGAAGAAGAAGAAGAAGAAGAAGAGTAGAGTTATTCGTCCACTAAGCACTTAGTTTTCCTTCTGTTCGTGGGTAATGATGAAATAAATATTACATTTTTCGTTTAAAAGTTATATGCATAAAATACGTTACAACACACACACACACACAGTCATATATATATATATATATATATATATATATATATATATATATTGTAAAATATTTTATACTGTAATAGTCATAGTTAGCTATACTAGACGCACTACCCTAATATTTGAGAATAGAATAAAGTAACATATGCACCTTATTATCCGATCAAATGGTATTACCCACTCAACCAATTCGAGCAATGAGAATGCTTCTATTACTTAACACCCATTGGCTAATCCAACTTACCTCACCCATGAAAATTCAAATATGTTCACTATACTTGATACTTCAAGGAATGAATTACGATTGTTGGTACTAGGGGCGCTTTATTTTACTAAATGCCAACAAGCTTACTCTAAGCAAAATAAATTCTACAATATTCTTTTGTTCAACACTACTGATTATACTGCAAGTAAACCAGACTTAGTCAAAAAAACCAGAGCAAAAAAAAAAAAAAAAAGAAATACCCATCCTTGCAGGATTTTTTTTTTACCCCTTCTTGCTTTTTTTCCCCTTCATGGTCAACTATATTGATCTATTCCTTTTTATTGCTTGCCTGTCACGGTCTTTCTCTGACGAGACGTGAACAAAAAAGGTCTTCTTTCAGAATATATATATATATATATATATATTGGCAGCATGTTTTCATTAATTCAAGTTTCGCTGAACTTAATAAACATTTTCTGTCTACATATTTTTTGTTGATCCTTTCATATTGCCGAATATTATAAAATCAATACGGCGATATGAAAGGATCAACAAGAAAATTTGTAGTCGGAAAATGTCTATTATGTCAATCACTATATATATATATATATATATATATATATATATAAACATTCATGTGTGTGTGTGTGTGTGTGTGTGTGTGTGTGTGTGTGTGTGTGATTAGACAGGAAAATGTTTCAGCTCAGTGAAGGATATACTTATTTGTTTTCTTTTTAGATTCGTTTGATTGACCCCCAAGAGGTCAAAAAGCAATGAAAAAGGATCTGACTGGTGTTGGGACAAGAGCAAGATAAATATACCTATGCTATGATTTATTTTCGGGATATTGGGTCAAAACTATTCTGTGGCCCGCCAAACGCATGTGTACCAATAAATTTAGGAATATTTGGAATTGAATTGTCAGTATTAGATTGAGGATGGTCAATTTGAAATTAAAAATGTATTTCATAAAAGAATATCTACCTGTAACAAGGAGAATTAAAACGTTTTGGTTTTTATATTGAAAATGTCAGATACGGATTGAATGATTATCGATTTATCAAGTTTTTTTTCTTGAATATAGGCTGCGTCGAAATGTCGAAATCTCAGTTAATTTAATCCGAGTACGTTCAATTTCGAACACTTTTGGTCAGCGAAATAAGATCTCAGTGCTCCAGTAATTTAAAGTTTAGGATTAATTCCGTGTTCAATGAATTCAGCGATATATATATATATATAACTTCCCTGAATAAGAGCATCGTAATTGGAAGTTTGTCACTATCACACATGGTATACAAAATCTGGTGATATCGATAGACACAGCTTCGTTTATATTGTTTTCTTTTTCTTTGTCTTTTCTTTTTTTTTTTTTTTTGGTAACTTTTTTTTGGGATGCGAAATAATGTATGATTAAAGAAATACCATATGATGAATGCTTTGTTCTTTATTCATCTATTGTTTTCTTTGCAGCAGTAGATATTTATTTTTTTGTTTTAGTTTGGTTAGGTTTTATGGCATATAAACCATTGTAGGTTATTTAATGCCAAATCTATTTTCATACATAAGCAAAGAAATTGATTTTATACGATAGCAAAAATTGATATTAATTTTAGAAGGAGTTTATATACGATAGGAAAAGTGATTTAAAATAATGTACTGCTGGTGTAGCAAATCAGTTAGACAGAAAAATTGTTTGAGTGTCTTTGGTTAATTTCATATATATGTATATATATATATATATATGTATATATATATATATATATATATATATATATATATATATACCTGTCTATCTCTTGGGACAGGACCAGCGTAGGGAGTTTTTTCAAATTAGTCATGAATTGTTTTTTCGTGTGTATTTTTTGCCTGTTTTTTTTTTTTTTCAAAGAGTGTCCGTTGAAATTCGTGACGATTTATAGCCAGGTTTATTTGCTTCCATATGAGTTAGTGGCAGTCAATTTTTTTTTTAATTTCTTCCAGGTCACGTGATTAAATTTCACGTTAGATTAAATTGTCACGTATGATTTTCATACTTTCCCACATATTGTTTTTAGCAGCCGGAGCATTCCAATAGTTATATTTCATTTTTGCTCTTGGAATTTGATTCACGGTAAATTTTATAGTCTTTTTTTAACTGTGAAACTATTGACTGAGTGGTTTAAACGTAGATCTTTTATTGATATTGAAAGGTTGGCAATATTTAGTGGATCTTATTAAAAGTTTCCTATAGATTTCTATATTGTTTAGTATACTGTTGAATTCTCTCCTTTGTCTGAGGTTATTCGGTCGAGGATAGGTTTTAATGTTTGGTTTTTGAAAACGATCTTTTAGGGTGTGTTTATTGTCAAAATGTCTACTTTTCTGGTTGAGTTTTAGGAGACTTTTGAATGTTTTTATGAAGGACATACAATTCTTCAGCTGCCAGAACACATTTTAGGTTTAGACAAATAGTCGCTTTGATTTTCGTCTTGATTATTGAATACGTCTCATTGATCCATAAACTGTTAAGTAAACACTGAAACTAGATCAGTAGATATACGCTGTGGCAAGACGATAACAAATATTAGACCTCATCGCGTGTTGAGATTAAATTGGCCCATAACTTCACTCCTGGATGAGACAAGTGGAATATTACATATAGACTTTTGTGAAGAATTTTTAGGTGGATGGGGATTTTCTGACTTGACTGCCAGCTCTTTGACGTGGGAAGGAGCTACAATCCTGACCCTTTGAAGTGATCACACAATCTTGTATAAAGATTCTTTCAGTCTTGTTTGTTCTTCTCACACCAGCAGGCAAATAGACATACTTTTGATGATAGATATAAAAAAAAGGGAATTTTCTTTCACTCCCTTGAGCGATTCTACTCCGGGTTTTGATTCATTCCTATCTGTCAAATTCTGTGAAGAGTCCGCCTTTCTTTGATATTATCCTAAGTTGGTTTTGGCTTTCTGATATACATAGAAATACACTGTAGGTTATGTTTGAAATGCTATCTTATGCTGTCTTGTTATTTTTTAACTTTGACACTTTTGTTTTATATATATATATATATATATATATATATATATATATATATATATATATATATTGTACTATAGGGACTCTAAAAGTAATGCATCCTGTTCATTTAATATTTATAAAATACAAGAAATTTCGAGGCTGAAACATCGATATAAACCAGTTGGATAGAGATATATAATTGATTGATTTATTTCAACGGCTTATCAACTCGTCTCATTTCTCTTTATCAAGAGATGCTGATGGCAAGAATTACTCTCTGTCTCTCTGTCTCTCTCTCGTTATATATATATATATATATATTTTTCGCCGTCAGGCCCTGTTTGCCATCACATTGGGTAGGTCAGCTAGACTGCAACCAGTGTTCCGTACATAGCCAATGTACGTTAGTCTTTACGTTGAGGGTCCATGTGTAGGACTGAACAGAAGAACGTTGTTAATGTGTTCGTTTTGAATTCCTTAGCAATGACCAGTATATTTTACTCGTCTTACATTGATGGTTTGTAAGATGGAAGGTCAATGACCGTATAGCTTCTGTCATGTGGTGTGCTGCTTCTTGATTTTTTTTTTTCAAAATGATACATAGCATTTTGTATTGTTCTTCTCAAAATGTTGCTAAGTTTGTTTGTTTTTTATTAGAGTCCATGTGATGCAACAATACCATTATATTTAAACGGATTTAACTCACCCAGGCTTAATTCATATGTTGAGGTTAGGTCAACACTTAAATACTCACAGTTTTTGTCAATTTCTTAAGATATTTGGGTTTTTTTTGCATATTCTCCGATTGATTAGAAATAGGAATAATTTGTAAACTGATCGTTTTTACTCATACGTGAGACCATAACAAGTAACACTATTTTTGGATATAGAATATTTTCAGCTACTAATTGCCTTGTTTCCCTATGAAGGCCACCATTGCTTACGCTTTTTCGAAGCAATCAACGAGAAATTGCTTATGTTCAGATGATTTTGCAGTTACAGAAACATCTTCGTCGGGACAATTCTCACTAAAATGTTGTCAGCATAGTACATCTTTCATCGACACGATTATCAGGGATGAATTCATCGTTATGTTTTTAATCTCCTGAGTTGACAGCTATTCGGAATTTTTTCTGTCACTCATGTCGTAATTATCAAATTTCTAGAGAAATAATATACGTGAAAAATAGATGTTTTTTGTTGTAATTGTTAAAACACTCAACATTATTTATACTGTTAGCAAAAATACGAATATCTTGCAGTCTAAAAAAAAGTAAACTCTTGCAAAATTTTATAAAGTAATTATGTAAATTGAACTTTTTTTGGTTACTGACTTTTAATGCTGTAGTGTTTAACAATTAATAATTAATAATATATATTTTGATTGCTTATTATTCACTAGAAATGAAAACATGAGGCATTATGACATATTTGGTCCGAAAGAATTATTTAATCATTTGTAAGGGTTTACCTATTCATGGTATATCGTAATCTTGACAGCCATGTTTGATTCCGCTTGTCACTCATGTCTCAGTCATCTCTCGTGGAGAACATTACTCACCACCTTCATCATCATCATCATGTCGTTCCACTTGCACGGATATCCCTGACCCTCTCTCTCCACTTTTCCCTATCGTTCATCGCCTCTAGCAGGTCTTCGGGGCTACATCCTGTATCCTCACATAGCTGCTGAATGTATGTTCGTGCGGGTCGTCCTGATTTTGCCCGGCCATATGTTGGGATCCATAGGAGTACATCACTTATAAGCTCGTCCCTGCTTCTCCATCTGTGTCCTGCATGTCTTGTTTGTCTAACTTGGATAGTTTTCGTGATAGGAGGCAGGTGGCCGTATAGTTGGTGTATCGTGGGTTGTTGCCGCCAGGACTTGTTCAAGATTGCTCGCAGCATTCTTGTGTAATTGCCGTCTAGCTTCTTCTCCATCCGTTTTGTTAGCGTCCATATAGTTCATCCATACAGCAGTATCGATACGACAGCTGCCTGGAAGAAACTGAGTTTCATTTTATCGGTTAGGTCTGATTTCCATATGATCGATAGCCTGTTGATAGCTGTCCATGCCTTTGTTAACCGCGTGTCAATGTGCTTTTCAGTTGATGAGACACTGCTTCCTAGGTAAGTGAATTAGTCTTCTAGTTTAAGAGGGTTCCGTCTAGTGTGGAGATGTCACATGTTTGATTATAGCACATGTGTTCCGTTTTGTGTGCATTGACATGGAGGCCTATGCCTGCAACTGCTCGTTCCAAACTATGCAGTAGGGTTTCGGCTTGGTTGGGTGTATTTGCCAGTATCGCTATGTCATTGGCGTAAACGGTTTTGACGCAACCATTTTAGAGCCTTTCAATGTCATTGGGGTATTTTTATTCCAGATACCAGTTTTCATATCGGACGACAATTTAGAGCCGAGACATTCAGCAGCTATTTGCAATGAGCTAAGATTACCAAATGTTTTTGTAACCAAGGTCTAACCTCTACCTCATGTACCATACAGCAACAACAAAAGAATCTCGTAGTATATTGATTGGTGTTGTGTGAAATAATATCATTGATCCGAGATCAAATCATAGACAAAGCCGTTTGTAATTCAATTGCTACTGGGGTTCTTGGTAAACGCCATGAATCTATAAACTCTCCTTCTTTTTGGGTATAATTTGTAGGACAAATGCGTTTTTTATATGTTTAGTAAAGTATTTAAGCCTGACTAAGAAACACACTGAATTCCAACCGATTGTACGACATCTGGCATATATATATATATATATATATATATATATATATATATATATATATAAATATGATAATACAGTAGATGAGGAGATATCTCTTTCTGAGTAGTCTGCAGGTTCTTATATCATTGCTAGTGAAAATGCACAGATGATGATCGACTCTATGAGGGAAATGTTTTTATTCTGTAAAATATATTATGTAATGATGTTGTAATGGCTCCCTTTGTTGTTGATACCGAGAAATAAAAGATATAATATATATATATATATGAGGATCATTTAATAAATGAGATGAATCTTGCCCAAGGATTTTCCACAATAAATATGTAGTCATTGGGCTTCTCAAGTCCCTGAAGACTGACAGCATAACCGCTGAGCCCAGAACTTTTTCTTTACCACTGAGTTATTTTATATCTTCTTTTGCGACTATCTTCTTAGAAAACCTATATTATTGTTCATTTGTAATTTTTTATCCTAAAAATCATTCTTCATAGAGATAACATTATTCTGTAAATAACACATCAGTTGTTCTTCTCAGCTATCTAAAATTTGATGGCTTACCTCTGGTCAAGTTTTGATCGTGATGTTTGATTTATATTTATATTCATATTTATATTCATAAAGATAGAATTATAAAATGTGTGCGTGTGTGTGTGAATAACGCTGTTTTTGTATTTTGGCATATCTTGAAATACACGTTTGCATCGAATAATAATTGGCTCAAAATGCCTGTAGTAAAAAAAAACCCTTTTCATTTCCCCCCTTTGTCACTGGGGTTTAAAATAAACTGATTCTAAACTCAGAAGTGCTGCATAACCTCCGCCCCATCCTTTAATAGATTATACTGATAAGTTTGATCGCAAACGTAAACGCAAACGAGGTAAATAATTGTTTTATTCATGGAGCATTTTAGTCATATTGTACTAAATGATTCACTTTATTATATGTTATTTTTGTTGTTTACCGATGCCTTATATACAAAAGTTGGATCATTATAATATAGATACTATTTCAAAGGAGCGTATCGTTTTTATTGGACTAAAAAGTGAAGAGCTTGAGATATCCGCAATTTTTCACTTTCATAGAGAACGCCCGGGAATATTTAGACAGGACAGCAATCAAATTTTCACAAGTTAAACTCTGAAAGATTTTAATTGTAGAAACAAAAGTAATGATTTGTTTTTGTTTGGTTTTGTTTTATTAAATATCAAACATTGGAGGGTATTTAATGGCAAATCCTTTATATATATTGCATTTATTAACCCTTTTCGTTGATAGTATTATTAAATGAGACTAAGCTCATTTATTTGCACTGATATAAAAGGTTTTACTAATTCTATCAATTAAAAATAATTGAATTTACTATTAATCATTTGACACAGTTAAATGTTTTCTTGTATTGCTATTTAAAAAAACGGCGGGAGAAAAAGCAAGACGGCAATTACACAAGAATGGAGCGAGCAATCTTGAACAAGTCCTGGCGGCAACACCCCACAAGACACCAACTATACGGCCACCTGCCTCCTATCACCAAAACTATTCAAGTTAGACAAACCAGACATGCAGAGACGAACTCATAAGTAATGTACTCCTATGGAACCCCACATATGGCCGAGCAAAAGCAGGAGGACCAGCACGAATATACATTCAGCAACTATGTGAGGATATGGGATGTAGTCCAGAAGACCTGCCAGAGGCGATGAACGATAGGGAAAAGTGGAGAGAGAGAGAGGGTCAGGGATATCCGTGCTACCAACACGACATGATGATGATGATGATGATGATGATGATGATGATTACTTTTTAACAATGTTATTAAATGTCAGTTATTGGTTTACACACAGTTAAATGATCAAACTGTTCAATCACTAACAATTCAGTTCAGAATAAGTCAATAGATTTAAATGGTTTTAAGTATTGCTATGTATAAATAATAATTAAATTAAACATCAGTCATCTGTTTACACACAGGTACACGATCAAACAGTTCTCTTTCAAACAATTCAGTTTAGCATAACTTATTTATTTAAATGTCAAACTACTCACTTTAAATATCAAACAGTTATATTTCACACATAGAGAGGAAGGGGTATTCTGCATTTCCTAACGCTTCAGCATTACTGAAGCCTCACCATCAGATTTTTTATAGTCATATCAAGGATTAATGTTAGGGTACTCTTATAAGCAGCGGGTGAATTCTACAGCCCCAGCCGACAAGGCCAAATGCGGAAAATTTAGAATGCTCTAATAATTTTTGGGTATATATCAGGAGTAAATGTAGAAAGAACAATAATACAAGTTAACATGACATGATGGGCAGCAATAAAGAGATAAGAATTGATACGATTGGAGAAGAAATACTTTAAAGACTTAGAAAATTATTAAAAAAGACGATTAAAAAAATGCATTGCAGCGGAATTGGTTAAAGCGCGAATTAAAGATAGAGAATGGCCACGACCGACATATGATAAACTTTTTTTTAAAATTTCAGATAAAATACAGAGAGAGAGAGAGAGAGATCTTAAAGAAGTAATGAACGGTAGAGACAGAGAAAAGCAGGCACTAAACAACAGTCAATAATGAGGCTCCATTTCTGGAGATCTGATGTTTCATTACGATTATTACCAGATCACTTTTGAGTCAGACTCTAAGTACCTGTAAAAATGCAATCGATATCTTAGAAATAACCATATCTGATGGGAAATGTTGATGCGCTTTAACTATAAATAATTTGAATGAAGCAAACTTTATCAAAACTATAATTCTTTTTGCTAGCGATTATTAGTTAGTTGACAAATACCTGGACACCATATGACTCTATGCAAACAAATGATTATGATTAATGGCAATAACTTCCTGAAGCAATTTTAGTATGAATAGGTATGTCTGGTACCTTAGAAATGTACGCAAATTATTTGTATTGGATTTGAATAATTGATATTGTAATTCAAAATATTTTTATTAAAAGAGACTTGTAACTCTCTAACAAGTACAAATTCTCTCTCTCTCTCTCTCTCTCTCTCTCTCTCTCTCTCTCTCTCTCCACACACACACACATATATATACATATATATATATATATATTACTAAGGAGTAGTATTTGTTCTTTGAAACCATATAATTATATACAAACCGAATTACTATTTTTAAGTGGAAATTATTTGTATTTGATACGAATATTCTACAATTTAGTGTAAAAGAAAAAAAAATTCAGAATAAACAAAACAAAAAATAGAAATATAAATGTACAATGAAAACAATTCCCTTACTTCTCACAACAGAATAAACCTACAGGGTTGACATGCCATTAAAATCAAAGAATCAACCAAACCATTGTTCCTATCAATTGAATTAGATCGTCTTGGGCAAGATATTTTTGTCAATCGGTTTATTCAGGTTATATAAGACCAAATGTGCTGTAATCGGATCTATGGAAGCGTAATGGCTTAAGTAAAGTAAGAGCTAATGGTAGGTAATGGCTAATGTACTGGACTGTGGCCTCCAAGTAAGTCAATTCGAACCAACTTATCCTATGAGGTTCATTATTGGTTTAATAATATTACGAAAGATATCAACCACTCATTCTCCAGCTATGGATTAAATAGCATCACTGATATTTTTCTGCAATGATACTATTTACCAACCCCTCCGCTCGGGCAGGATATGACACAAGGTCAATTTTTAAGCGGAGTTTAACAGGTTTGAATTCAGAGTTTTCCTTCTCCTAGACTAGTTGCCTAACCAAGGCTGAATAACCTAGTCTGTCCTACTATTTACCCATAGGTGGAGGGAGAATAATTGGATTCATACCTTTCCCAAGGGTATTAGTGATATGAGAAATGAAATCAGTCTCGTCCAGGATTTGAACTCGTGTCGCTGTGTTGATTAATAACGATTACACCACGGGCACCTGCAATGATAAACATAATATTAAATAACCCATGAAGGTCGATATGCCATTAAACAAAGACACTAAATCGAATTAGATCATTGTGCTTGGCATTCAGTTAAGATTTAATTAATGACAAAATCATTTAGCAGTATCCAAACAATTTTCGTTAGGCATGTTTCATTTGACATTTCATTCTTTGTAGGTTATTCAAAGTCAAATCAAGTAATATAGAAAAACAGAAGTGGTGCTATACAAACTATGGCTGGGAGGATAAGGGCGTCCATGCCATTTCCAGTATTATTTGTCGAAAAGCGAGTATAACATCTCGGCTTGATATAACACCATCGTTTCGCTGCGTTTACCGGTATCAAACAATACACTTAATATATAATTGCACAGCACCACTGTAATAGCTCGTTTTGGTCCTTGTCAGTGTGACTGTGACTGTATTTTTGTTCCGAGGTTACATTATCCGGGAAAGACGGGGAGAATCTCCGTCGACAGTACCGTACCACCCAAGCTCTAAATATTCTCCGTAACTAGTTATATTCTATTGATAGCTTTTAAAGCCCATATAACTAGTTAAGCATAAAGCTTGCGTATAGGTTTAATTTTTCGAGATACGGACGAATGAGGAGGTGTCAAGGGTCGAGAGGTCGACGTGATATAAATGAACACGTGAAGAGTTCCGAACCGGACAAACAATATGACGCGTGGTTGTTTTTTTTTCTTTTCTTTATATATGTATCTTTCTTACATATTTTATTTTAAAGAAAGCACAATTATAACAACAGAAAAACAAAAAGCAAAACAAATACAAAAAAAAATACAGAAATGTGGAGGGCAAGTAGCTTCCAATAGTGTTTGGCTATGTCCTTCCAATAAGACAAAGTTCTCCTTTTTATTTTTTCTTTCTTTTTTATTTTTTCAACTCGTCTTAAAATTACACCCGTATCTTCTTGCCCTCTTTACAATCAAATGGAGGGAACCTACTCGTACTTTCTCATATTTGTTTACTTATTTTTTTCCTTTCTTTCTTTCCCTTCTTTTAGCGAAGCACAAAAGTCTCTCCTCTTCGTCTTTAAAATTGGATATACAAATTTAAACAAATATGTTTTCCGCTGAAACTGGCTGCTAATGAACAATTTCAAAAATGTTTCTTTGGATAATCTTGATACGGACCTTTATTTAGGTTACGTATATCGTTTGTAATAAAGTTTTTGACTAACCTTTTTCCTTTCCTCTCTTTTGTTATTTTTTTCTTATCTTCGTTAATTTCTTATTAACGAGTCGCAAGGCACCATTTTTTTTTCATTTACGTTGCGCCTCAGTTTCTTTTACATTGCGCCTCAGTTTCTTGCCCAACGGAGTTGAATGGCTTCTATTAGGCCATTCTGTTACTAGAATTTCACCTTTCACCGGACCACATGTAAAGTCAACCTTTCTCTTCCTTGGCGAACCTCGGAACTGACTTTTTAGCTTTCGTTCTTTTTGGCCGTAAAACGCCCTCACTGCCTCGACCAATGGTATGTCTTTTTCCTATCTGGGTCAAGACCTTTGATCCTTCTTGGTTGGTCCTTCACTGTTGCTAGGGCTCGAAAACCCGTCTGCCTTACTTCCGGTCCTCATAGTAGTCCTTGGTTTCCTACATCTTGACCCGACCGTTGCCGATGGGCCGTCACAGTCAGTTGCCTAATATACTGCTGGGTACCAATGATAACCCTATGGTTTGGGGTCGGTACTACATGTAATACTATCGCTTGGCCGGCACCATTACAGAATATACTGCACGGTATTAATTATAATACTGTAGTCCACCAAATCCGTTACTATCGTTTGGTCTTTCGTCAAATTTGATACAATGTTCTGGGAGCGGTTAAAATTTGTAACGCTATTGTTTGGGTACGGTTGTAAATGTAACAATATCTTTGCACGGCACCACTGTAAAGATATCGCGTTCAAGACTACCTACGGCGATACCAGTGCCAAATGTAATACCAGTATGCATGAAAACATTGGTGGTACCAAACGTAATAATAAGGATTTGTCTTATCCTGGTAACGACACCAAATGCGGTATAATAGTTGTCTCGGAACTTTTACTTTGGTTTTATCCTGTTAACGGCGCCAGATGTGTTCCCTGATTGTTTATTAATCCTCTCTGTGCTCACGCTGTGTTTGAAAGATGCACATGTAGGGAATGACACAATTCGTCCGGAAATTCTTCTGATGATAGGAGTGATTCTTTGAAACAAAGTTGCCTGGGTATTGGCAACCCAAAGACAAAAAGAACTCTCCCTCAACAATCAACCATCATGAATCGGAAAATATTGTTGTATCAATAATACGTCCAATATCATTATAGAAAATTGCCGTTTTAATGTCTATGTATTTTGTTCGATGTTCCGACTGCACGCAGAGGCAAGAGAGAGAGAGAGACAGACAGACAGAGACAGAGAGAGAATTTGTTAGGGTCTATGATCAGACACAAAGAGACACCCCTAACTCCGATTGACGTCTAACTTCAACTTCTTCCAACTGACAGCTAACACCTTTTTCAAAATTCCCTAATTTTAAAAAAAAATCTAAATTCAGGATATCGGTTGTGTGATGTCATCTCGCTGAGTTATTGCGTCATCTCACACATTTCCCCAATATCACTTTTCTATTTGTTCACTTAAACTCGTGACAAGATATGAATCTATTTTGTTTACACTTGGTCTTCTAGTAGAGAATTGATAGGTCCTATCTCCTGGTCGGGGTGTACTCCCTTGAACTTTCTAATTTAACTTATATTTCCGCTCAAAGATTTTAGCTAACTTAACAGCAAACTGAAAAACTATCGGCCAAATCAAACGGCATGATAAAAACATAACTGTAATCAGCCATCAGGGCAACTGGGTTACGAAGACTCTGAACAGAATTAGACGATTGTACTTAGAATCCAGTTAGCTTATGCAAAATATTTAAGAAATAACCAAAGTACTCAGCAACATCCAAACAAACTTAGTTTGGTATGTTTTATTTGGTATATCATTCTTTGTGGGTTATTCAAAGTCAATCAATCAATATTTTTTTTTAGAGAGGTATATTTATGTCATATCACGATAAATTATTCTTATGAAGAACAGTTACTTGAAGCTAGGCTTGCTGTGTTTACACATAGATTTGAAGGCCCCAACGGAGTTTTATTTGATTGGCTGTTGAGTAAAATTACTTTAGATTTTGGAAATGTCTTTCCCGGAGAAAATCAATGATAAACTTTCAAATAAATAAGTTTTTAATCTTCTAATGTTCTTAACAGATGAAAAATAAAATAGCAACTCCGTGAAAGACGATGTCGATTTTTTACACTGTGTACGTAGAGCCAATTTTCTCCTTATTTTTTTTAATTTTTAATCAGAAAACATTAATTTATACATGTCATCCTTAAGTAATCTATCCGAGTGAGTCACCGTGGCGTATGGCTGACATGATGAACTATGACATCGTAGTAATCGAGTTGAGATTCCAATAGCACTATAACGCTCCCTTTCGGACTAACCCCTTGGGAAAGCTACCTGCTATGAAATGAATTACAATAATACAGTATTTCTACAAGGACTGATTTTGTTATATATATATATATATATATGTGTGTGTGTGTTTGTTTGTTTTATTTTGTGTGTGTGTGTGTGTGTGTGTGTGTGATATTAAAATAATAGCGTTAGCGATAACATATTCTTGTACAAATTTCTCTTTAAATCTAGCCCTAATTACTTACTCGCAACTCTGCAGTTTAAACGTATATGCATGAATAAAAAAAAATGTATAAATTCTGCAGGGTGTCTCAAAATAGATCCAACCCATTTATATGATAATGATTTATTACTAAGATAAGCACAATGGTGGTCATTTAGAACGAGTCCATTAAAGAAATGCATCCCTTGAGCTTAAGACATCAAAGTAATATTTGTTTTTTAAATTGTTTTATATCAGCTTCCAGGACATTCAACCTATTTTTGAGTTTATCGTCTCAGTAATACGTTATTATCATATTAATGGGTTTCATCTATCTTGTGACAGATTTGAACGATTTTGTCTCCAAATAATTAGTGACACATATTTTTCATCTCTTATCCAAGACATTGTGATCGAGGATGTATCGTTGTTATGGAATCCTCTTTTGAAATCTGAACCAAAAAATAACTTTATTCGTGAAAGAGTTATTTGGAGTCACATTGGTCCAACGTATATGGAGACACCCTATATATCACTTTACCTCACTGAGAAAATACACACTTGTAATAAAAACCCACATTTCTACTTTCATCCAGTATTAATAAAATGTGACTTAGATAATATCACTTTGCCTACAGTCTGCATGATTCCTTGGTGCAATAAGTGGTCATTCAGTACAGGGATTAATGAAAATTTCTAGTGGGGGAATTTCTGACAGTTATTTAATCCGTTGCTGCGTGAAAAACGTCCATATGGATTTAAAATATGGCTCAGATTTCATATTGCATACATTACAAACCATCGGGAAAATAAAAAAAAAATTGCTTTATTTCATTTTTTTACTTTCCACAGGTATAGGCAACCAATGATGAGTTAAAATTTTACATTTTCTAATTTTATATCTATAAGCAAATGATCAATAATAAATTTTACAAAGGTACACATGCATTCAATATGTATATAAAAGAGGGATATAATATTTACAAACGGATAAACACAGACACACACACATTATATATATATATATATATATGAGCAGAGTGCTTGCCAATGGTCTGCGAGACCGGTGTTCAATCCAAGGTAGAATCATACCAAAGACTCAAAAGACGGAATTTGATGCCACCTTGCTTAACACTCAGCATTATAAGGTAAGGGTAAAGTGGAGCAATCCGG
Organism: Sepioteuthis lessoniana; assembly: GCA_963585895.1. Lineage (NCBI taxonomy): Eukaryota > Metazoa > Mollusca > Cephalopoda > Myopsida > Loliginidae > Sepioteuthis > Sepioteuthis lessoniana. The sequence goes on along the minus strand of OY757912.1, from coordinate 35,168,214 downwards.
GGAATGGAGTAGAACCCTCCTCTAGACCATGGTGTAGTAGCTATTCAAAAGGGAGCCTTCCGGACATATTCGACTATGTTTCCCAAATATATATATATATATATATATATATATATATATATATATATATGTTGGCTATCCGTAATTGAGGGTGACCCGAAGTCTCTCTTCCCAATAGCAAGTACATATGATCTGCACCTTAAAATGCTGATTATTAAGTAGAAATCATCAAGTTGAAGTCATAAAGTTGAGCATTTCCCTTGATCCTAAAATATTTAGTGTTAGTAGAAGGCATCAAATACCATGTTTTATTTTTAGATATGACTCGACATAAGACACAACTCTAGAATCCCAGACAATTGTCGAATATATATATATATATATATATATATATATATATATATATATATATATATATATATATTGTATGTTAAAATATTTATAAACATTTCTGTTCAAAAAAGAGGCACACAAATTTGTAATTGATAAAGTTATTTCACAAATTATTAAAAAGAGAGTGATATTCATCGATGGCTGGTAGTTTTAAGTAAGACCTAAAACGTGAGGTTTACAGAAACCTTCATTTGCCGTTCCATTAGTATTATTTTCCAGCAATATATGTACATATATATGGAGATAGAGAGAGAGAAATAGAGAGAGTGAGAGAGAGATGGTGTGTATGCCTGCCTGAGTGTGTTTGTTTTAGATTTTCTCTTTGTAAGTGTGTAAGTGTATTCTTGCATGTGAATGGGTGTGAAGTAGTTCTGAGTTTAATGGAATATCATAGCGGATTTTTCTTTTAGATTGACATGATGAAAAAAATAGCAAGAAAATTGTGGGACATTTTCTTCATCTCACATTTCTACACTCTCTCTCTCTCTCTCTCTCTCTCTCTCTCTCTCTCACTCTGTTTTCAACAACCCTTTTGCACTCGCAGGAAATGACTTGAGTTCAATTCTTCAGCAGATTTTTACAGGTCGGAATTTGATTTATGTTTCTCCTAGACTGTTTGCCTAACCAAGGCTAAAGAGCCCAGTCTGTCCCGTTATTTTCCCATTGCAGGAAGATGATTGATTGAATTCATACCTTTCCTAAGCGTATCAGTGCTATGTGAAATCCAATCAGCATCGTCCAGTATTTGCTACGTATTTCCTACGACGGCATCTAGTACACTACAGTGTATGTGTATGTGTGTGTATATCTTCTTGTGTCTGTCTGTGTGCATAATTAGGTGTAGTGGTAGAGTGTTTGCCAATGGTCTGGGAGACCGGGATTCAATTTCAGGTCGAATCCAGCCAATTCTCAAAAAGTAGTACTTGATGCCCCTCTTGCTTAACGCTCAGCATTATAACGCACGTATCAAGTGTAAATTGGAGCAATCCAGAGAAAAAAGAAAGTTATTGAAAAGACAGCTTTCGGGTCGCTATCGACTACGGCCGCCTCCTTTACTTAATTTATGTGTGAGATAACAGTGGGTTAGCTTGAATGCATCCGTCAAACCTTCGTATACGATCATGTATATATATTTCCTTGCAACATGACAGTTAGAATAAGGTAAACAAAGATAAATATAATAAGCAATAACATAGCTTTTGATTTATCTGAATTCCCACCAAATCATCAGACATGAAATCATTTAATAGTGGAGTTCTTGGCATGAATCGAGGTGCACGTGTGGCTGTCAAAAACTGCTTGATTCACTCGGCATTTCCTACCTATTCAGCTGGTAGTGCTTGAGAGGAAAGTCCCTTGAGACAAGGCAGCAAGGTTATGGCACCAAAGAGAAGTGTTTAACGTTGATTTAGGGACACGGCACCATCTCGAACATGAATAGGTGTTACAATTCTTAAAAAAAAGACAAATGGACCTGTTGATTTAAATACGAAAATTATATAACCATTACTTTTTCTAGAAGTTAGATATGAAACGATAGAGGAAGAGAGAATGGAATATATAGTGTTGTTACATAGAAACGCTGTCTGATGCTAATTCGGGGTGGTGGACGAACAAAACCCCCTGATTTCGATTCCATCACTCATCCCATCCCTTCGCTCCATTTGTTTCTGAACTCAACCGTCCGTATCTGCTTCTAAACTCTTAACTAACAAACTCAAATCACGGCCAAAAATGTAGTGCTTATATCATCATCATCATGTCGCGCCGCCTGCGCGGATATCCCTGACCGTCTCTCGCCATTTCTCCCTATCATTCATCGCCTCCGGCAGGTGTTCAGGGTTACATCCCGTGTCCTCACACAGCTGCTGTATGTAGGTTCGTGCTGGTCGTCCCACTCTTGCACATCCATGTGCGGGGGTCCACAGGAGTACATCGCTTATGAGCTCGTCCTTGCTTCTCCAGCAGTGTCCTGCGTGTCTGGTTCGTCGAACTTGTATAGTTTTTGTGATGGGGGGCAGGTGTCCGTATAGTTGGAGTCTCGTGGGGTGTTGTCGCTAGGACTTGTTTAATACTGCTCTCAACATTCTTGTATAATTTCCGTCCAGCCTCCTTTCCAGCCGCTTCGTAAGCGTCCATGTGGTGCATCCATATAGCAGTATCGACACAACCGCTACCTGGAAGAAACTGCGTTTCATTTTATCAGTTAGGTCCGACTTCCATATGATCGAGAGCCTATCGATAGCTGTCCATGCCTTCGTCAGCCGTGTGTCGATGTCTTTCTCGGTTGATGAGACGCTGCTTCCTAGGTAGGTGAATTTGTCGACTAGTTTCAGAGGGGCTCCGTCTAGTGTGGCAATGTTGCCCGTTTGGTTGTAACACATATATTCGGTTTTGTTTGCATTGACATGGAGGCCAATGCCAGCTGCGGCTCGTTCCAGACTATGCAGTAGTGTCTCTGCTTGATTAGGCGTATTCGCTAGTAACGCCAAGTCATCAGCGTAGTCGGCGTCCGTGATTGTTTTTGTGGGGTACCTTTTGCTTCTTCTCTTAGTCAGCTGGAAGCCATTTTCTCTGATTTTGTCGATCGAAGTCCTAAGCACATAGTCTAGACAGATGATAAAGAGGTACGGGGCTAGTGTGTCTCCTTGTAGTACTCCTGCAACTATGTCGAAGTATTCCGTGTCTCCATCTGGTGAACGTACTTTCACTTTGGTGTTTCTGTAGAGAATCATTATCGCTGCTACGGTTTCTTTTGGTAGGCCGTATGCTAGTAGGATTTGCTCCATCTTCCCTCTGTGTATGGAATCGAATGCCTTGGTAAAGTCGACAAATAGTAATGTCGCCTGTAAGTTTTTTGCCCGAACGCCTTCCAGGATTCTACGGATGGTCAGTATTTGTGAGGTCGTGGATCTATTTCTCCGGAAGCCATTTTGGTTTTTCCTAAGGATGTTGTCTATTTTGGGTTCTATGCGGTTTCGTAGTAGGGCATTGTAGATTTTGGCTGCTATGGATGTAAGTGTTATCCCTCGGTAGTTCTTGGCTAGTCCGAGATCACCTTTTTTAGGGAATGGAAGGATGCATCCCTTCGTCCATCGTTCTATCCTATTTTGACTATAGACTGCGTTACATTGCCGGAGCAGTATATCGTCGAATTGTCTCGTCTTCCACACTTCTGGGGGGATCTCGTCTAGCCCCGCCGCTTTCCTATTTTTAATTCTTCTGAGAACCGAGTCTAGTTCTTCTTTGGTGAAAGGACCTAGTTTTACGTCTAATTGCTTACTAATAATTCTGGTGATCGGTTCATCCGTTATTTCCGGTGGGTTTCCTAGTAGATTTTTGAAATGCTGTTCCCACAGTTTTACTCTTTCTTGTTGGCTTGCAGCTTTCAATTTTGCTTTGGCTGTGCTCTTCCTTCCACTTACTTCGTTTATTGTTTGCCAGGCTATCCTGGATTGCCTATCTTCCACCGAGTCTCTAATCTTATCGATCTGATTTTGTACGTATTCTGCCTGTTCTTTTAGGTATATTCCTGTTAATTGATGTTGTGCCTTTTCTAGTTTTCGTGCATTTGTGTTTGTTGGGTTCTTTCGATAGCTTTTGGAGGCAGTCTTCACAAGTGCACGTTTTTCTCTAGCCGCTAGCGTTTCCCAAGGGACTCTATATTTAGTTCTAGGCTTTGTTGGAATACACTTTTCTGTCGCCTCCAGGTGTGCTTCTACAAAATTTTCATATTCGTCATTTGGGGTGCCTATTTCTGCCTTCTCTTGTAGTGCTTCGAATCTGTTTCTTAATTCTAATGCATACTTATCTCTAATATCTCTGTTGTTGAGTAGGGCCCAGTCATAGTGCTTGGTCGTCGCTTTACGTGTGGCGTTTTTTCTTAGGCTTAGTCGTACTTTGGCCGTAACTATTCGATGATCGGAGGACACACCATCGAAAGAGGAGTATGCCTCGCAATTCATCGCACTGTTTTTCCATTTCCTGTTTATAAGGACGTAGTCTATCTGTGCTTTACTCTTATTCGCGTATGTGTAGGTCCATAATTTCCCCTCCCTTTTTTGAAAGTTTGTATTGAGGCATGTTAATCTATTTTCTATCATGAAATCTATTAAATGCTGTCCATTCCTGTTAGACGCGCAGTGTAGGCTGTATTTGTTGTGTCTGTTTTTCCCGATTTGTGCATTCATATCTCCGCCAATGACTAGCAGGTTGTGTTTCGGAATGCTACGTACTAGGGAGGATAGATCTTCGTAGAAGGTGGCTATTTCGTTGTCTTCGCTAACATTGGTAGGGCTGTAGCAGGAGATAATTGTTGCTTTGGGGTTGCCATTAAACGTTGCGGCCATCATCCTAGGTTGTATTCTCTCAATGCTCAGGTGTCATTAAATTTTATTAAATTTAAATTCATCTTATCCAAAGTCAGGTGACAGAATGTTTACTCCTGAATACCCGGTCATCAACCCTGATTTTTAAAACAAATGTCTAACGTACCGTCCCAAGTGATTTCCAAATAAACCCGTCAATTTGATATCCTGACACATGCACGTGACGTTCACTTCAATTCAAAGGTCTTTGCCAATTGACAATCTACAAATACAGAGAAAATACTTAACTAATATAATTAATTATAATCCTTAATTATATTACACAGCCAATCAACTTACTGTGTCCTTGGCCAAAATCAGTTGTACAAGTTGTTTGAAATCGAATTTGTTAATATATTAGTATAATAATTAATCAGATGTAAGAGAGATAAAAGCAATCAGTTATAGTCTACCTAATTAGTCCGACAAGAAAGAAAATTTATACATTTCTAGGTACGAATCACGGTTCTCTCTCTTGGCTAGACTTCGAGAACGAAGATTTATGAAAGAGGCTGTCCACATCGACTGCAGGCATGCTGGTGGCTGACTAGGTCGATGCCGGAAAGGTAACTCTGGTCACAGCGACTGCAGTTAAAGATCTTGTCTGGTCTGGTATGGCTACTGAGGCTCCCTGGATTTTCCTCCTGCGCTGTTTCTCCCAGAGGTTGGCTCTGCAGGAGTCCACAAAACCTGACAGTCAGCAGCAAGTGTCGACCACTATGGCAGGTACCGAGGATCTTCTTGAGGAAGTCTTTAAATCGTTTCTTTGGTGTCCCTCTATCCCAGTAGCTAGTGGAGAGTTCACCATATAGTAAAGTCTAGCAAAATGCTTTATATTATTTGAATTCTTTATTTGTACAAAGGGGTCATCGTAATCAATCCTGAACGAATTGCTCTCTGTATAGAGACCCAACAGAAAATGTTATTTTCAGAGGGATTTAATCTTTAGTCACGGACGAATCTGAAGCTTGAAGACATTATATATATATATATATATATATATATATATATATATATATATATATATATATAAAGTTCAAAATTTTGGACAAAGCTTAAACCGAGTGTTTAAAACTTGAAACATAAGAACCCTTTAAAATCAGTTATGACAAGCTATGTAAAGCGTTTAAAACCTACTGGCGGTCGTTCTGAGCACTCTTTATTCTTGATATTAACGTTTTTTCTTTTCGTTCTGAAATAGTATCTATTAATAGTTGCCAAATATTTTGACTCACATGTAACGAGGGGATATTGACCACTGTTACTAAAACAATGGAAGGTTTGTTTTCGATTTTACTTCTACTACAACAATGGAAAAATATGATAGGACAATAATACAGTGGGATGCAAACTCAGTGAAAGACCAACAGCAAAAACTGATGAGAAAAACTCTCGAAGAGTAAGTAATAATAATAATAATAATAATAATAATAATAATTTACTCTAGATAGATCAACACATCCTAAATGAGACCAAGACTAGATGAAAAAAATCTACCTATGGCATATCATATACCTATGGCATATGATATGGTCCAACAAAGCTGGATACTGCACTGTCTCAAAATATTACATGAAGTCATACACTTTTAATTTACTAAACTTTTTGCTTAAATGTAGCACAAGGCGACATGAATGGGGCACCCAATGAGAATCGAACTCACTCGTGTAGGTTTGCTAGTATAACATGCTAACCATTACACCACCCGAGGTGCCCTCATGAAGTCATACACTTCATCGAACGGATCATGAAAACCTGGAGAGCAGAGCTGACAGCAGGATGAAGAAGCATAGTTGATTGTTATCTTTGCTTCTGTCACAGATGTGTGCTGGAATTCTTCCAAGGTAGAAAGCGACCTACGATTCAGGAAAAAATGTTTATATTTACGCCTTTAAACGTTAAGTTTTAACACAATATTAGTCAAACCATGCGATTTTATTTGAATCTTAGCTTGCACCTTTATCTTACATACTGATATCTGCTGTTTTATTTTTGTCTTTTATTGTTTTTTTTTCTTCATGCAATTTTAAACTATGTTCGTTATCTATCTATCTATCTATCTATCTATCTATCTATCTATCTATCTCTCTCTCTCTCTATATATATATATATATATATATATATATATATATATATATTATACCAGTGTTGGTTGTCACTGAATCAATTTGTGGGTTTGTGGCGAACCAAGTGCAATATAATATGGAGAGCGGTCAATATCTAGGATAGAGCAATAATAATAATAATAATAATAATAATATTAATAATAGATTTATTATATATATATATATATATATATACTCTCACATTCTCGAAAATAGGGCAGTAAAAGAAAGAAGGATAACAAAGATTGTTGCAGAACAGTCATAGACAAAGAAGTTTTTATTCTCATCTTCGGAAAACACCTACATAAAGGAGCAGCAGTAATTCCCCAATCGAACTATTCGATCATGGACGTTGAGCCGTAGGATTCATATGCCCAAATCCTGGTTAAGCATGGCGTCGTTCAGCCGTATGAGTGTTTATCCGCTTGCCTTTGGGTCCACCATGCTGCTTCCCATGTTTTTCAATTTCTTTTTTTCTTAGCACGCCTCCAAGCTACAGCAGTACGGCCACTTACCACCCATCACGAAAACTATCAAAGTTAGACGAACCAGGACATTGCTGGAGAAGTAAGGACTAGCTCATGTAATATACTCCTGTGGACCCCTTCATATGGACGAACAAAGGCAGGACGACCAGCTTTAACCTGTATACGGGATGTAGCCCTGATATGGGATGTAACCCTGAAGACCTACCGGAAGCAATAGACGATAGAGAACTTTGGCAAGAAAGAGTTAGGGATATCCGTGCCGATAACGTGACATGATGATGATGATAATGAATACGATATTCGACTACCATCTGAAATAATATCGTCTTCCGTTCCTCCAGATCCAGATTAAGTTGGAGGGCCGTTTTAATGTTATCAACACTCTTAATTGTCAGAATATTTTAGAGGAGAGTATTACGTTTACACATTAAAATTATACAATAAAATCAGATAAAATGAAGGATTATCCTATGATTTTCTTCGACAAGGGACTCATAATTTATAGAACAAAAAAATCCGACCAAATTGATGATTTTTTATACACTCTCTTGTAAAGGGGCCAGTAAAAGAAGGAATACAAGCAAAATATTCCAGCCAAACACACTTATTTCGGATTAAAACTTTTGGAAAAGAATGATCCTACTTGTTTCTTCAACTATGTGTTAATTAGTATCTCTGTTGGTTTGGTTTAGTTTAATGGCATATCAACCATGGTAGGTTATTTAATGTCAAATCCATTTTTATACATATAAATACTTATATTTCAAACTATTTAGTTTAGTATAAGTATATATTTTGTTTACACTCAGTTAAATGCCAAAACAGTTCTATTTCAAGCAATTCAGTTTAGCATAAAAAATTGTTCCATTTCAAAAAATTAGTTTAGCATAAATGCAGAGTTCAGTTCTATTCGACCAATCGATAGGTCTACCAATCAGGTGCTACCACTCCGAGTCGGGGAGCGATGGCAATGAAGGAGTACTCCGCATTATTGGTTCCACTCCATCAGATTGTTCAGAGTCATATCTAGGACATTCGTTTGGCGAGGTGGGGGGTCTTACCTGTCTGCAGAAAAGCAGTCGGCGTATTCTACTGCCCATGGCGTCTGGACAAAAATTGCTTGTTAGATAAAAAATCATATTTGAAATTATATAACTGTATATTGACAGTTTGGTTTCGATTTTTGCTTTAATGGCTCACCAAAAGTTGTTGGTTATTTAATGCAAACACCATCCCTTTGAAAGGTTGTTAGTAATACTGTTTAACTCATATCTGTGAGGGTAATGGCATTAATATTCTTTCTGAGGAAATTTTCTGGAAGTGAACGTAATCGAACGACTGGATTTTGAAATTTCTCATTACGATCTCACAATCAAGCTTGTCATTAAGTACGCTGCGGGAAGTCGTCTTCAACGAAATGATCATTGAAAAAAAAAATATATATATAAGGAACATAGTAAATAGTTGTGATTGGAATCCAAACTTTAACAATAAAACGAATTTTAACATTAAATAATTTCATTAAGTCTTGAAATGCTATGAAACAAATAAACCAAAGCAAATGAAACTAAACCTATGAGTTTTCGAAAAGAAGAGTGTGTAAGTTATATTAGAATATCATTTTACTAAATATGTGGAACGTTTATTTAATTACAGTTATTGTGACCAACTTTACATAGGAAATGTTCATTATAATACATTTCATAATTTGATTTCGTTCATATTATTCATAGTCAACTAATGAAAAAATCTATTACATACACAGTATTTGTTCTCGATAACACGAGAAATCTGCATGACTATGCAGATGGGGATGGCTTCTGCACTTAACATGTTCTGTTTTCACGTGCACAGTATATTTATATCTGCATGTCTCTTGGCTTTGTTTCTATATGAATATGACGCCTTTCACTCGAGTTCTTAAAGAAAACCAATACGACATCTTTATCAATAGGGAACACTTGGTTAAAGGAAGACATTACTTTCTTAAATATGTGGCACGTTTCCTTAGTTTGAATTTGTTAGAAATATAATTTGCTTTCTTTCATTTAAGTTATGTGTTTGAATATATTCACATAGATTCGTTTTACGCTTATAATTTTCGTTCTTTCTCCTCCAAAGTTGAAAATAAAATTTATATTAAATATTCAAAATTCTTAACACGTTGATTATCGTATAAAGGGGCAAAAAAATAAGTAGTAAGAGTAATTATGTCGGTGAAAAAATTAAAAAAAAAACTTTTAGCTCCCCAAAAATATCATAAAATAGTCTTTGTCCTAAAAATATTTACACCAGTCATTCTCTGTTATTTCCTGTCATTTATAATATATATATATATATATATATATATATATATATATATATATATATATATATATATATATATATATCTTTTACTCTCTCTATATATATATGTATATAGATAATATAAACATATCTATTGCTTCCATTTTATATATATATATATATATATATATATATATATAAGCATTTTTGATTAAATAATAAAAAACACATTTTGTCTGTATAAATTTTTTAGGATCCTTTCATGTTTCCTGATACGTGCCTTAGTTTCAGGTTGGGATTGGTGGATGGATTTACCAACATCGTCCCGAGGGCTTTCCGACCTTTCATAGACGTTTATCAGGAGTTTTTTGTACGTATAAAGAGTGTTTTTGAGAGAGTTTTTGAAAATATTTTTAGGTTTTTATTACTTATTAACATTACGTAAACGCAGAGTTCGATAAAACTGAGATGCTGATGAACTTAAAAACAGAATGCTATCAACGGGGGAATTTTGGTAAATCCATCAACCAATTCCAGCCTGAAACCAAGACACTTTTCAGGAAACTTGACAGGATCTTAATAAAACCATAGAGCCAAATGTGCCTTTATTATTCAATCAAACATGCTTATATATATATATATATATATATATATATATATATATATATATAATGGAAGTAATAATGATAAGAACTTTTACCACACACTTTTGTAAGAGTCATTTCTTTCAAAAACCGCACACACACATACAAACACAAGTATAAACTGAGCGTGTCTCAGCCTCTGTCTGTGTGTGTAAGGGACATTTATGCTAGTGTTCGTATTTGCCTGTGTGTGTTTCTGTTTCTGAAGATGTGTCCGTATCTTTGTGCTCTTTCATGTGTATTTACGTGTGTATGTGTGTCAGTGTACGTACGTGTGTTCGTGTGCGTGTTTACATACATGTGTGTTTCCGCGTGTTTCTTTGTTTTTTGTGCATGCTTCCAATGGTTGCCAAGTAAAACATTGGTATCATCTCTATTTAGACAAGGATGAAAATATATTGTTTTTTTTTATTTTGATCAGTACGTGTCTTGCAGTACGACATAACAGATTTTCTTTCAATGGTTAAAACTTTCAGAAGACACTTCTTAGAGTAATAGATATGAATATTTGAAGATGTAAGAAGTGACTTCCAACCAATAATAATGCTAGTATCCTCGGCTGAGAGATATGAACCAACCACCAAATAAAATTAGTATTTTGAAGATAATACCCAACTTAAACTTGTGGCAGTACGTGTTCCATTTATGATCAAATATGTTTGAAACTTTTTTTTAAATATTAGATCAGAATATTTGATACCACGTAACTGTGAAAATTATTCCTATTAAATATACTTACCTTCAGTAATAATTGCTTACTTAGAATCATTATTATGCAAATTATAATCCTTAACTCCCCAAATAGAAGTATCAGTATGATAACTAAGCACAGAGACAACGATATATGACATGCTAATTATAATTTTTTTTTCTAAATGGAAGTATCAATATAATCACGACATTTTGTGACAAAGACATATGAAATGCTAAAAAGAATATATAAGCCATAGTGGTGGATAAAGGGTTTGACATGCCATGTAAACTGCGTAGGTGGCATACTGGAAAGCAGACTAACTCTGGAGCAAAGCATATCGGATGAGCACCAGTTTCCTCAAGTGAAGAAAACACGATGGAAATGCCACATAAATTGTGTGGGTGGTATGCTGTGCGAAATTGTGACTACGAGTATTGCGTGGTGCTCAGAAAATTATATTATCATTGAAAATTTTCGACCTGAAGAGAACAAAGGAGTCCATGGAACGGTTATTAGACGCCACGATGACTCTCTCTCTCTCTCTCTCTCTCTCTCTCTCTCTCTCTCTCTCACACACACACACACTTTCACTCCACTATTTCGGTTGATAGAAGGAAAAGACAAAAGTCAGATCAGTAGTTTTCTGCTCACTTTATGGAGAGAATCATTAATTCTCCCATATATTCCAAAAAGATGGTGAATTCACAAATGCACCTACTGGAAACACTTTCTGCGGTACGGGATAAGTTGACATCAGATCCCTTGCAGGAAGAACGCACCTACATACGGATAGATAATCTAAAATCTTAACCCTCTGTTTGGAAACAAATTACTTTGGGATGGATTCTGATATACACTGACAAGAGGAAGGACTGGCAATGAGTTTACAATTGCCACCAGTATTAGAAAACATATACATGGGATTTTTCGAAGAACTGACACCCAGAACTACACCATGAATACCATCAATGTGGCTTAGACATCCAGATGACTCATTCATTCTCTGTTCTCAATAGGAATATATTCAAACATTACTTGATCAAGTGAATTTAGTCCGACCATCTATACAGTTCACTATGGAGAAAGAACAAAATAATAAATTACCCTTCTTCGATGTATTAGTGACACGCGCAGAGGAAGGATTCAGGTCATCGATGCATTGTAAGCCTATATTCACCGGACAGTACCTCAATTTCAAATCCCATATAATGTGAAGAAAGGCGTCGGTCGTTGCTTTCAACATCGAGCAAAAGCCATTAGTAGCAACATTGATGCATATCAAAAAGGAATTATTAGTTTAATACACAATCTGCATCGCAACATCTACCCAGAGAACATAATATCAGTTTCTAAAAATTTGGATCGGACGATAGAGAACGATACTCGAAAACTTACCGCAATATGTCTGCCGTATATCAAAGGCCAAGCCGAAAGGATCCAAAATATGTAAATTCCATATGGCATCAGGACAATATTCACAAGCGGTTCGACTCTCCGCAGTTATCTCTCCCATGTCAAACCCCCAACAGTATTTAACATGACCAAGAACTGTGTATACTCCAACCCTTGTACTTTTGGTAAAATATACAAAGGCAAGACATGCCTCCCTCTACGAATAAGCCTGAGAGAACATCGGAAAGCAAAAGCACGATATGAAATAGTTGGGTATAGTGGACTATTTATGGAACGAAAAGGTCAACCATCAGTTCCAATGGGATGAAGTTTATATTATTGACAGAGACGAACACTGGACGGCTTAAAGAATCAGCGCATATTAGGCCACAGTAACCTGTTGAGTAGACCAATTATAGTGATGAATACAATATGGATACCAATAATCAAAAAGGTGGGATAAAAATCGTATAATAAGGTCAGGTAATCGTATAAAATCGTATACAATAGTAATAATTCATTATGATATATGATCATTAAGTTTATAATTCCCGAAAATCTCTCTGAACTGTCCAGTAGGACAGAGTGTAATGGTTTTAGGCGTTGATTCCCTAAGATTCTAAATGACAATGATATTGGGGTTGCTAGTTCAATCCTGGTTGCAGGCTTTTAATAATACTGGAAAACTTAACAGTTGTACTCGGTTATAGTCTTCAAAAGCAGAACCAGCGACACTCATGGATTAAATAAAGGACGTTGCACGAAGTTCCGTGTTGGTTCACGAGTTTGACAAGAAATATCTGAAAAAGGCCAAAGTACACATCGTCAGAAACCTTGGAAATATAACGTTGAAGACAATTGTGCAAAAACCCTGAATGATAAAATGTAGATAATACTTTTATAGATCAGGGTTGGTTGACTTTGTAGCTGGTATACAACAACATAACTGTGTGCTATCTTATTATTATTAAATGGGATTATATTTTATTAATTCATTTATTTATTTTGTAGACATTGCCGGCCTTATTTATTACAACCTCATGGAACGATCTGAAAAAAAAATACAAGTAGATTTCCTCCACTTCCTCCTCTGTGATTAAATGTCTATGTTCAAATATCTCACTCTCACACCCAGTCTCTCTCTCTCTCTCTCTCTCTCACTCTCTGTCTCTCTCTCTCTATATATATATATATAGAGAGAGAGAGATGGTATAGGTTTCTATTTTTATGAATAAAGAGAAAATAGCATGGATGAGGCACATATACTTAAGATAGGATAGCGTAGATAGAGTCAATGGGGCTTGGCAATGGTTAGTTTCTCCCGTATCCTTTTATTCGGCCAAGTGTTTATTTGGGTTGCAATTGGATTCTTTTTGTATGTTGGTTGTCGGGGTGGTTAAGCAGTTGTTGGTTTTGAATCATTCGGTTACGGTTTGCTTATCTATGTGATTCATGTAATTTGTCAATTTACTCTTCTATCTTGGTTTATGGCTTTCCGGTTTGTATCATTGTTATTGCTATTATTCCTACTATTAATTTTATACGTCTAACATTTGTCTATTTTCATAGTTTTATGAATCCATCATTCATTTTTTCACTCGTCATTTTTCAACCTTAATATCTTTATTGCTTCTATTTCCTATTTTATTTGTACATCTTGGTACTTATACGTCTTTTCGGGTTTATTTTTATTTTTATTTTTGTACTTATTTGTTTCGGTTAATGATTTATTGATTTTATTTATTTTCTTCACTTTTCTTTTTTTCATTTTTGCCAAATTTTTCATTACATTTTTTTTTATTTATTTAATATTATTTTTTCTTACAACGGATTGTTAACATGTTAGTCGTTTAGGAATCTTTCTCGGGTGTCTGAGTAACGATAAGTCTTCTTGGGTTTAGTATTCTAGCTGATGGTATCAATGAAATGATTATAATGGTCTTGATTTTTCCTCTTATTTCCAGTTCTTCTGGGCATTTTTTCTTAGATCTGAATAAACCACGATTAGTATCACCGTAACTTTCATGAGCTACGATTTTTAGTCGTTTTTATTCAGTGACAAAGTCCACCTATTTGTTCATATTTCTGTTATTTTTTTTTTGTTTTTGTTTACACTGTGGTCAGCCACCACAGCTAAATCCTTTGCATGACAAGTTATTTTCTCTTGATAATAAACAATTGGTTTGGTATTCTCATCCTGATTTGGTTATTCTTTTTTATCTCAAAATCCCAGATGATTTCATTTGTCTCATTAGCTAAACAGATTTTACTTTGCTTATTTACCATTTGGTTGTATGTTCAAATTTGCGTTTTTTGCACAATTCCTAGTAAATCCCTTTTCCCACCTTGTCATGCTTAATTTCGAACTCCTTTTTTGCAAGTTTGCTGCATTCACCGCTTCGTCTTTTTTTTTTCTCCTGAGGTTTCCCTTTCTTTATCATTCTTACATGTTCTCGTGAGCAATCTCACCAATTTGTCCCCAAAATATCCATACATTTGTTATAGTTCCTAATTCTGTTTTCACTTTTTATTGTTTTTGGTTTGTTCCCTTGTTCCCGTATTGTTACTGGTTAGTGGCATTTTTCATTCTTTGCTCATTTTTTAACATTCTCCGAGTTCTTGTGTTGATAGATCAACGCATTTCTCAATACTAGTAAGTCTTCATTTACATTTATTTCTTGGCCAATATACACTGTCAATGTCTCGGATCTAAAGCCTTTTATATAGTCATCAATTTTGCTGCCCTTTTCTCCATTCAGAGATTTTTTTATTTATTTATTTTACGAATGATCCTGTGTATCATACAAGTAGGACAACCCAGGTACTTATTACTTCGCTGTAATATCTACACTAGAGATTGATTTAGGGGATTTTCCTCGTTCCTCTGCAGTATTTTTTTTTTCTTATTTTTGTTTATCACCGGTTTTTTTTTTTATTGTGTCGGCATTTGATATTAGAAGTTTTTCTAAGTTTTCTGCAAGTTCCTTTTTCTCAATGATTTCTGATGCATTCCTGATTTCATGTCTCTCTACCTTCCGTTATCTTTCTCTTTCCACATTTTTAATTATTTGTATGGCACGATTTTCAATGCCAAACACCATTAAAATATTCAGCCTCCTATATATTCTTATCGCTTGCATCAAGCTTTAAAGTATACTGCTGTGGTACTAAAAAGACTTTAGACACCCGTTGTGACATAGCCGCCCTAACAAGTTGAAGAACGCGAACATTATGTTAAAATACTCCAAGGTTTATTTACTGCTAGGTAGCAAGTAGCCACCGGGGGAATAAAAAAGGGGGAATATCGAAACATGAGACAACCGCGTCTGCTAGATAAAGATATAAGCAACATATTATGGTGGGAAAAAGAGAGCAGACACGGACCTTGATTTTTTTCCTGGTTCTGACATGCTTGTTCGTTAAAAAAATTGCCGTCAGCTCTTGAAAGGACACAAGTTGTCCCTTCACTTCTGTCTGACGTGTCAGGAATAGAACATGAATTTCTGCTCGCGCATGCGAACGCGATTTTGGACCTCCAGTTTTCCCAAGTCATTTTTTAATTACCTTGAGTGCCTCGGCCTTTTTATTCGATGACTACTGTCTGCTTTTTAATTTTTTATTCAATTCCCTCAGAGCCTCTCAAACTACTTAACGTTCAGTTTTTTTTTTTTTTTTACACTTTTGGTAATTACTTTAACATCATCCTTGTTCATAAAGTGATTAATATTTTGTTATATAGTGAATTAGTACTTCATTGTGCTCTTTCGAAGTATATAACTGAGTTGCATCATTGCTATTACGAATAGCAATTTTGATTGTGAGATTCTCCGGAAAAAGGGGTTTTCGGTTTTCATCTCTAATAAAATTTGTACATTTACACTTAATTCCACTTTCTAGTTTTCCATGTCTTTCGTGATGTAGTTTATGATTTTATCGGATATTTTATACATTTTTAGACTGTTATACAATTTTTCGGCATCATGTCCTGTCATCGATCCCTGCTATCTTTGTATTTCCCCCATAATTTTTGCCTCTTCGATAATGGTCTGCTCAATATATCGTAAGCCATCTCTTCCACTTCTTCTTTTGGTAAATTTTTCATTTTTTTTTTTTTTTACAGAAATAATGTGCGGCATTAAATCTAGAAAAAATATTTATTCTTTTATCTGGATAGCATATTTTCTTCACCAAAGGTAAATGCGTTATCGATCTATTATTGCTGGGGGTGGTCATTCTGGATCAGGATAGTTTTCCACTTACTCATCTATTCGGGTATGCTTGTATCTTGAAGCCATTTACTCAGTTGTAGAGCCAATCTGTCGTGGATTGAGGTGATTTTTTAATAGCAGAAACTACGTAAGCAATCATGGCCTGTTGTTTTCCAAGTTGTTATTTCTTGACTGTTACTCTCGGGGCCTACATTTAGTACTTGAAGCCATTTTTTTTTTCATTGTATTTTACCATTCAGCAATTCCCTGATGTTTTTTCCGTTTTTATATTTTACTCCAGTTCTTTGCTTGTCCTTGTGCCTCTGATTTGGTAGAATGTTCTTTTGTTATTTTTAAAGGTCCTCTTTTTAGCAGTACTTGAGCCTGCCTCCCTTCTTTTGCCTATATCTTTTGATCTATCTTTTCCATTGTATTCTCAAACTTGTCTGCCAGTTGTCTCTTTTTTTGGTTTGGGTCTTTTCATTCCATCTTATCTCTGTGTGTTATACCGCCCCTGTTTGTTTCTCTTACCGTCACACATTCTTTGTTTGTTCATCTTTCCTCATCTGTCATACTGGTTTCGTATTTCTTCAGATTCCTTAGAAGGGCGACTATTTCATCCTTGACAAATTTTGCTCCTGAAAAACATTTACTCATTTAATCTAATTTAAGCTTGTTCTTTGGGGTATCTTTAAATAATTTATTTACCTTTTCGGTTTCTATCTTGGGGTTTTCCAGTTTTGATACCTTAGGGATGTTAATACCATATTATTTCTAATCTTGATTTTTTGAAAATTAATTCTACTTTATTTGTCTTCTTGTGTTATCTTTGATGGTTCAGAGTACTGATATCGTTTGATTTTCAATCATTTGAGTTTCAATTCATGTTGAGTCTTCTCTTTGGATATATTCTTCACGAGTTCCCTGCTCATAAAAATCTGGAATAGCGAGATCTGAAAACCAGTGTTTCTTAAAAATAATCCTCGATTTATTGGCGAGTCTTTTGTTTGTCCCATTTAATTTGGCAAAAGTGAATAGATTTCTGTCATGATTTTTCAATATTTTCTTTGAGCCCGATTGCTTTTAATATGACAGAATTTTATAATTCATTTATCTCTCTTAGTCTACTTTTCCGTTGGTGTCTCTGAGATGCATAGTTGCTTTGGTCTTGATTGGTGTACCTGAAAAAAGAAATACCAACATTAGCAAGACGCTGATCTGTTCTCGTCAGCTATTAAGGAAGCAGAGGACGATCATGATACTAAAATCTGCCACCTGAGTCCCGGCTTTATTTTGATTAGACATTTTTCATGGTTTATTTTTTGTGGCCATACCAAACCCACGGATTGATTAAAATCAATTCTGCAGTCATAGATGTGTGCTTTTATTGTTCCAAGAAAGAGAAAAGTTCACTGAACCACAACAGAAAAGACGTTTTCTTCTTTAAAATTATTATGTTTTGACTTAGTATCCAATGATTCCCTTTTAAACGTGACTTTTTGTGTTTGAATCTTAATTCCTTGTTGTTCTGCTACATTTACTATGAATTGGCTAATTCGAGTTAAGGTTGTTTAGGCACATGCACACGATCTATTTTATTGCATTCTGCGAGGCCCAACATTAGCTGAAACTTAAATCTTGTTGGTTTCCTTAATTTTGTAAAAGTCAATTTATTTATCAGTCTATATATGTAGTCATAAATGAATCATTAGTGAATGATTTATGTCAAAAAAGTCCACGAATGTTTCTTTAGAGGTTGCTATTTTGATTTTTCTTGCCCATCTCATTTTGGAAAATTTATTTTTACTTACCGGATGACTAATTATTGAATTCCAGGTTTTTAAAGATTAAATTAATTTCGATATAACTGAATAGATATTAGAAACATATTTACACACCTCATTATTATTATTATTATTATTATTATTATTATTATTATTATTATACTCCTCTAGAGTTTTTCACATCAGTATTAGATGGTTTTCACTGGAGTTTGAGTGACAGCAAGTCTCCTCAAGTTTCCAGGACTCGTCTCAGTATTCTGGCCGTCCTCAGCAATGCTGTCGTTTGGATAGTCTCTACCCGTCCGCTGACTTCCAAGTCATCCAGGCCCTTTAATAATCCTTTAGTTATGGTGCCTAACGCATCACCCACAATTAGCACAATCGTTACTTTCATGTTCCACAGTTTTTTCAATTCTCTAGCAAGGTCGAGGTACTTATCCTTCTTTTCACTTTCCTTCAGATTAATTCTGTGGTCAGCCGGGACAGCAAAGTCAACAATTTTGCAGATTCTCTTTTTTTTTTATTATTAATAGGTCTGGTCTTCTGGACGGGATTAGGTGATCCGTCTGTATGTTAAAGTCCCATAGGAGTCTATTATTTACTCCTTTAGAGCTTTTCTCAAAAACGTTAGCTGATGGTCTTTCACTTGTGTTTGAGTGACAGCAAGTCTCCTCAAGTCTCCAGGACTCTTCTCTGCATTCTGGTCGTTTTCAATAATGCTGTTGTTTGGATGGTTTCAACACGTTCACCAAATCCCAAGTCCTCCAATCCCTTTAATAATCCTTTAGTTACTGTACCAAAAGCACCAATCACAATTGGTATAATTGTCACCTTCATGTTCCATAATCATTCTAGTTTTTCTAACAAGGTCGAGGTATTTATCCTTCTTTTCACATTATTTCTGTTTTATTTTGTGGTCAGCCGGGACAGCAACGTCGACAATTTTGCAAATTCTCTATTTTTTTTTTTTTTTTTATTATTATAAGGTCTGGTCTTCTGGCCGAGATTAGGTGATCAATCTTTATATCAAAGTCCCGTAGGAATTTATGTGTGTCATTTTCTGGGTTGTGCATTATATAACATTATATCAAATGCGCCTTGCGAACTTGTCTTTCCCATTATTGTTTCGTAAACAAATTCTTGGGATTTTGGACTGTCTTTGTTTATTATTTAGTCAAGGTTCATTATTCAGTTGTATTAATTAGCTAAATGTTATGTAATTAAGGATTGTAATTAATTATATCAGGTAATCTTTTTATCTGAATGATAAATTGTGAGCTAAGCAAAAAAAAAATGAACTGAAATGTATGTAACATTAAAGGTCAAAAGTGTGCATGTGTCACACGAGATGTCGGGATTTAAAATTGAGGGATTGTTTTGAAATCGGCGGCAGACAAGTTTAATAACCATTTTGAGGGGGTTGTCAACTGAGATTGGGATGATGTAACATTGGAAAGTTCTAGATTAGTCAACAGAATAATGAGCAGAAGATACGTCAGAAGAGACTAAATCATGGAGTGAATTGTTTGGCAATCGATGAATTAGTCTGGCAGTTTCCAGTTTCTAGCAGGGAGTAGAGATTAGCGGCTCCTTGACTTGATCTGTGAAGATGAAATGAAATCGCTGTCTG
Organism: Sepioteuthis lessoniana; assembly: GCA_963585895.1. NCBI lineage: Eukaryota > Metazoa > Mollusca > Cephalopoda > Myopsida > Loliginidae > Sepioteuthis > Sepioteuthis lessoniana. The sequence goes on along the minus strand of OY757912.1, from coordinate 35,148,223 downwards.
TTCGTCTACCAGGAATAAAACATTGCGTTTTTTAATCGAATTGGCCAGTCGTCGTTGGGACTGAAGAATACTCCAACTGCAACTCTGCAGAGAGTTAAGACCACCCTAAAAAAGTGTCCTGGATATGACACTAAACAATCTGATGGTTGGGATCCAGTGGTATTGGAGCTTTGGCTAACGCGGAGCAACCCTTTTTTGCCACTGCTCCCAGGTCCAGTCTAAATGTTATATATATATTACGGTTGGTTATGTCTTATGGTATATCAAATCCAGTTGATTATTTAATGTCATATTCATTATATATACATATAGTCATCCAGAGACAAACTGTGGATGGATATGCGAGATGCTTGGTTCAAAATCCGGCAGACTTTACCCAAACCGGAAATTCTACCGCACATCATACGCGAATAGATTTTAACGCATCTGTATCACTTTTATTTTGTTTATATATATCCGCTTAACAGTTACCGAGAGCTCAATTCATTCAAAGAGCTTTGCATTATGCGAGTCAATTCCTTGTTCGTAGCAAACATTTCTAAAGGAGTCCCAGCTCATTTCTTTCCATAGTAAATTGGTTAAAAATATTACTATTTATTTTTTGCATTCTGTAAAATTGTTTCAAATATTGCTATAAAACAGCTATAATTCTATTTAACACAAATAATTATCCCTAGTAAAAATAAAACTGAATATGTACGTTTAATCCGAACTTGGAACCCTAACCGAAACTATCATTATGTATAAGAATGAACCAGTGAGTAATGGCGATGAAGGAATACTCCACACTCCCCAAAGCTTCAGGACTAGCGCCTCATCTTGGACACTCACTGACAGGAGGCCTAACCACATTGCGGCGAAGCAGTGGGGTATTATACAGCTTGAGTCGACAAGGCTGATAACACGTATTTGTCATACCCATGTTTAAATTTGATGTGCTAAATAATCAAATTAATTCTTAAAATAGTATACAGATTTTTTTTATTTTATTCTTTTTTTTATATGTAAATATATATTTTTTTTTATTGATAATGACCTCATAATGATGACGAGTTGAGAAAACATATTTCAAATAAAACATTTATCTTCTTTTTCAACATCTTTCTACGGAGGTGTTAAGGAAAAATACAACTTAAAATATAAAGGTATCTGCTTCGTTTATGTTAACAATATATTTATATTAATTCTCTTTAGCTCTACATTTTCTCTAAATCATACATTTCAAACATTTACCTACAAATAAGCAGCCCAAATATCCCCTAAAAATTGAATTTTCGAAATTTAAAATATACTCGTATAAATTAGGTACCAGATGAAAACAAAAATAATAAAAAACAATGGGAACAAATAATGAAAAAAACTATGGCTAAAAATTCAGAAACAAATTTTATTTATTAAATTAAAACGTTGGAAAAGATTCTGTTAATTTATATCTATCTATCTATCTATCTATCTATCTATCTGTGCACATGTATGTGTGCGTTTATATACATATGTGTGTGGGGTGCGGATGGCATTGAGAGCGCAGAAAATATTTTCAAGACCCTTTGTTTTTATTTAAACATCACATTCTGTTTGTAAACAAGAAGGTTGTTGAGGACATCGCACCGAAAAAAAAAACTGGTTCATTATCGAAGGTAGCCTAAGCCAAAACTTGATTTCATTAGTGAAATGTCACCTAATTGTCGTGAGTTATTTTGGTCAAGGTCCTAATTATACATCATGTGGATTTAGATAATCAAAAACTACAACTACAAAAGCAAAAAAAAAAAAAAATACTTGTAAATAAGAACACGTTATTGTGTCTATAGGATTTTGTTGTCCCCCGTTAATATATATATATATATATATATATATATATATATATATATGTGTGTGTGTGTGTGTGTGTGTGTGTGTGGTTAGGCAACAGTGTTTCATTTAATCATGTTTGATTAGATTGTCAAGACACATTTTTCTCTATAATTTCAATACCCTTTCATAACTATTTCCTGATAAGTGTCTTGGTTTCAGGTTGGAAGTGGTAGATGAATTTACCAAAATCAGTAAATATAAAATCAATAGAATTAATTAAAAAAACTTCGACAATGTTTTGAAATGCCTTCTGTCGGTTTTTTTATATTCCATATTTCTTAAAATATATTCTATTACCGTTGATCGGGCTCTGTTTTTTTTTAATTCATCATCATCTCAATTTTATCTAAATCTGTGTTTACGTAATGTTATAATGTTATAAAAAAAAAAAAACAACATCTTTTTCCAAAAGCTCTTTAAAAAACACTCTTCATACTTGCAAGAAACCCCTGATGATGACCTATGAAATGTCTAAAACGCCCGGGAAAATTTTCGTAAATTCATCCACCAATTCCAATCTGAAACCAAGACACTCATCAGAAACTTGAAAAGATCTTAATTAAATTTTATAGACAAATTTGTCTTGATCATTTAATCAAACAAACACACACACACACACACACACACACACATTTATATATATATATATATATATATATATATATATATATATTTTTTTTTTCTTCCATCAGCTGATCCAAGAGTTATAGTGTACATAATATTTCGCTATTTTAAATCCATCAATGGAGAACAACAGTTGATCTTTTAAACTGGTTTTAAACTGGTTTGAACCCATACGCAGAGATCGACTGCAGACTTTATGATGCTCTCTCTCTCTCTCTCTTTCTCACTCTCTCTTTCTCTCTCTCTCTCTCTCACACACACACACACACATATATATATGAATATATATATAGGGTCAGCTCAAAAATATTATTACGAAAAAATATGAGTGATTTTTAAAGGTTTTCCGTTTATATGATATATATATATATATATATAATTTGTTGGAATGTATTTTGCAGCTGCCTCGAGGTGTGCATTGACGAAATTTTCGTATTCGTCGTTTGGTGTACTTTTTTCTGTCTTTTCTTGTAGTGTTTCGAATCTGTTTCTTAATTCTAATACGTATTTATCTCTTATATCTTTGTTGTTTAATAGGGCCCAGTCATAGTGTTTGGTGGTCGCTGTTCGTTTGGCCTTTTTTTCGTAGGCTTAACCGTATTTTCGCCGTGACTATTCGGTGATCGGTGGACACACCCTCAAAAGAGGAGTATATAGAGTCCCATGGTAAACTTTAGCGGTGAGAGAAAAACGTGCACTAGTGACAACAGCCTCCAAAAACTATCGAAAAAACCCAACAAACACAAATGCCTTAAAACTAAAAACGGCACAATATCAATTAGCAGGCATATATATATAGGAACAGACAGAATACATTCAAAATCAGATAGATAAGATTAGAGATTCGGTGGAAGATAGACAATCTAGAATAGCCTGGCAAACAATAAACGAAGTGAGCAGAAGAAAGAACACAGCCAAAGCAAAACTTAAAGCAGCAAACCAACAAGAAAGAATAAAAATGTGGAAACAGCACTTCGAAAACTTACTTGGAAACCCACCAAAAATAACGCATGAACCAATCAGCAGAATAATTAGCAAACAATTAGACATTAAACTAGGACCGTTCACACAAGAAGAACTCGACTCGGTTCTCAGAAAAATTAAAAATAGGAAAGCTGCAGGGCTGGACGAAATTCCCCCTGAAGTATGGAAGACCAGACAATTCGACGACATACTGCTCCGACACTGCAACGCAGTATACAATCAAAATCCGATAGATAGATGGATGAAGGGATGCATACTCCCCTTCCCTAACAAGGGGGACCTCGGATTAGCCAAAAACTACCGAGGCATAACACTTACATCCATAGCTGCCAAAATCTACAATGCCCTACTACGAAACCGAATAGAATCCGAAATAGACAACATACTTAGAAAAAACCAAAATGGCTTCCGAAGAAATAGATCCACGACCTCACAAATATTAACCATCCGCAGAATCCTTGAAGGTGTACAGGCAAAAAACCTACAAGCGACATTAATATTTGTCGACTTTACCAAGGCTTTCGACTCCATTCACAGAGGAAAGATGGAACAAATCCTACTAGCGTACGGCATACCTAAAGAAACCGTAGCGGCAATAACGATTCTCTATAGAAACACTAAAGTAAAAGTACGATCACCGGATGGAGACACAGAATACTTTGACATTGTAGCAGGAGTACTACAAGGGGACACGCTGGCCCCGTACCTCTTTATCATTTGTCTAGACTACGTACTTAGAACATCGATTGACAAAATCAAAGAGAATGGCTTCGAACTGACGAAGAAAAGAAGCAGAAGATACCCCGCAACAACAATTACCGATGCCGACTACGCCGATGACATAGCGATACTGGCAAATACACCTGACCAAGCCGAAACACTTCTGCAGAGTTTGGAACGAGCAGCAGCAAGCATAGGCCTATATGTCAATGCACACAAAACGGAATATATGTGCTATAATCAAACGGTTGACATCTCCACTCTAGACTGAACCCCTCTTAAACTAGTAGACAAATTCACTTACCTAGGAAGCAGCGTCGAATCAACCGAAAAGGACATCGACACGAGGTTAACGAAAGCATGGACAGCTACAATAGGCTATCGATTATAAGGAAATCAGACCTAACCGATAAAATGAAACGCAGTTTCTTCCAGGCAGCGGTCACACCGATACTGCTATATGGCTGCACTACATGGACGCTAACAAAACGACTGGAGAAGAAGATAGATGGCAATTACACAAGAATGTTGCGTGCAATCCTGATCAAGTCCTGGCAGCAACACCCCACTAGACACCAACTGTACCGCCGCCTGCCCCCCTATCATGAAGACTATTCAAGTTAGACGAACCAGACATGCAGGATACTGCTGGAGAAGCAGAGATGAACTCATAAGAGATGTACTCTTATGGATCCCCACACATGGCCGCGCAAAAGCAGGACGACCAGCTCGAACGTACATTCAGCAGCTATGTGTGGATACAGGATGTTGTCTTGGAGACCTACCTAGGGCGATGAACGATAGGTAGGAGTGGCGAGAGAGGGTCAGGGATATCCGTGCTACCAGCGCGATATGATGATGATATATATATATATATATATATATATATATATATAATTAAAAGAAAATATTCACTGATATTCATTGATATCATTATAAATTTATTTCAGGTCATTGGTGAGCCTCTTCAGATGTTGATTGAAAAGATATATATGTATGTGTTTGTGTGAGAGAGCACGCTCATATGCGTTCTTGTCTTCGTGCCTGCGCAAGTGTGGGACACATTTTTATGCGTTTTAGTGTCTGTGTTTATGTAACTGTGTCTATCACTCTCTTTGTCTCTGTAAATATTATGCATAAATATACATTCACATACATACAGAAAACAGACTCACAAACGCATTTATATATAGTTAAACGTTGATAACTAACTAGCCCAGTGCCACAAAGACCCACACACGCACACACACACACACAGATATATATATATATATATATATATATATATATATATATTTGCATTTTACTCAGATGACACCATCAAATACAGAGGAAAATTATCATATTTTTTTTTACCTTGGAGCATTCCCAAACATTTCAAGGGCTAATTTGACTATATAGAAAATTCCTTCATTCATGTTTAGTTTCCTAAATCTTTTATACCGCAGGAAAAATAAGATCTCTTGAAATTCACAAACGTAAATCCTGGCCAGTAATTCAAAACTTATCTTTCAATTATAATTCCTTAAAAAGATATATCATTTTACCCAAGAATTAAAGCGCAAACATCATTGGAAAAAACTGAACATTTGAATTAAAACAGTGACTATCTCTTCACAAACAATCAAGAATCGTATTGATAATAAAAAAAAAACAATTGTGCCCACATCGAATCCGGATTAGATGTTTATGTAATTCTTTTTTTGGATAGTTACAAAATTTAGGTGGATGAATTTTCTTGTAACTCAATAAAATAATTTACGAACATACAAGAGATTAAAAAAAATAATACATGAATAATAGTTTCGTCAAATATAAGTTAGATACTAATCACAACTTTAATTTTAAAGATTCTAAGGTATTGGATTATATAAAATAATGAAAAATGCCGGTAAATTGTTGAATCTAGTATTATTTTGAAGTACAATGCAATCAAACGGTAAACATTTTTTCTGTTTTTCTCCTTTGTTGTAGTATCATTGCTATTTCGATAAATAAAGGACTCTTCCAATAAGGATTCAACATTTGATGGTAATCCACTCGGCTAGTGAGTAGCAGTGGCTACTGTCCCAATCAAGTAGATGGGACACATTTTGACCGGCCGTGGTGCTTGCGACGCAAATGTAAACGGGTATGTCACATATCTGGATACGGTAGAGAGTCAAGGCTGTCTGGTATGGAAGCCAGGTTGTCTAGTATTTGTGTCACGCGGCCGAGACTGACTTATTCTTTTAGACTTAGTTGAGCCATCCCGGAAGGGCTACGTTTATCGTTTGTCGCCTTTGTCACTCTTTTTTAGGGGATGTTGACGGGGCACAAGGCATGCTATGTATGTCTGAGTAATAACGTTGCACCAGGACCTACCTTAAAAAGCCCTTGTGTCATACTCACCGTTTGGTGGGGTGCGTGACAAATACTGTGAGAAGAAGTAGCTACACTGGTGACATGGTATTACTTGTTTTCTTTCATATATAACTTTTATTTTTCTCTCTATCTATGTATTTGTCTTGTTTATTTTATCCCTTTTCTCGTGTTATATCATCATTATTTGTTCAACTTACCAAATTATTCATTTAAAGTTATTTGTCGCCATCAATATTGTTTGATAGATAGATAGATAGATAGATATATAAAGAGATAGAAATAATTCTTATACTGATAATAAATTAAAGATATATATGGATATATTATTCCTTAATAGATACGCACAGAATAATACAAATATGAGCATAGATAGAAAGATATAGATATAAAGTTTTTTATGAATAAATTTAGAACGCTAATTTCATCACAGAAATTTGAGACAGCGTAAATAGAATGTTTTAAAACTTTCGTTTTCGATTCGTTTATTTACTCAGACACAGTGATAAAGATCTTGAAACCTAAACGTTAAACTTTGGTAAATAATTCTATATATTCAATCATCTTCTAAGATCTTTTGTTTTTTATCTCGCTCTCTTTCTCTCTCTCTCTCTCTCTATATATATATATATATATATATATATATATATATATATATATATGTAATGAGAGCGTGTGTGTGCGTATGTGGGTATAGGTATGTAAAATGCTCTTATTTATCTTCCTAACTTTGTGCATAATTATTTATTCACACATTCTTTTTTATTCAACTCCTATGCATTAACTATAGGTGCAAATAACTTTTTTTCATTCACACTGTATGTTAAGTTGGATACTTTGAAAAAAGATAAACGAATATACTTAAATGTAATCCACATTGTTCTCTCAGTTTATTTCTTGTATTTTCTTTTATGATTCCTATTCGTGTCATAACGGAAATGGACTTCGTGAGCCACGTTCAACTTCTAGATATATCTGCTTGCTTTTCACTGAGCGCTAATGTCCTTGGGAACGGTATGCATTCCAGGTTACTGCAAAGTATTGAAAGAAAAAAAAATGCCTCGATGCTAACCCTCCGAAAGATGACAAAGATTCGGGGAAATCCACTAAAAACTCAATGGATTCAGAAGAATTAAACTATAAACGTGTTCGATCGGCTCAGCAGGTCACCGGTTTTAAATCCAATCGGACACTTTTTGAATAGATTGAAACCAAGAGCAGAAAAGGCAATATTATCCAAAAGATTCAAAAGAATTCAAAGTGTCATAGTTGAAGATAAGATATCAATGAGCATGCAAACAGAGAGAAGTTGCGTCGAAAGCAGTTATAGAACATAAAGCCGATCAATAGAGCTAACATCTATGTTCCGGTACTCAGGATTTTGGATATACATATTTATATTATGTCATACTCAGTGTAACGCTTATTTTTTTAAAATAATATGGAACGGGCGACACAGTTTCAAATCATGGATGAGTTTTTTGTGTGCATTTCATTTAGCACTGATATCCTTTTAAAACGCTATAAATTATTACTCCACCCGCTATGGATGAAGAGTGGAAAAACTGGGTTATTGGCCTAATGAGTAGAGTGTTTGCCAATGGTCCAGGAGACCGGAGTTCAATCACAGGTCGCGTCATACCAAAGACTAAAAAAATGCAACTTGATGACATTTTGCTTAACACTCAGCATTATAAGGTACGAATCAAGAGTAAAGTGGTGCAATCCAAGGAATGGAGTAGCACCCTCCCCTACACCTCGGTGTTGTAGCTAATGAAAATGGAGCCTTCGGATCACCTTCGATTACGCTCACGAACTTACTTACAGCAACCAGACATAGAGAAGGAAAATCCTAAATTCAAAGCAGCTATATTCCCTATAAAAGTGACATATGAGTCCCATTCTGCCTGTGATGAGAGACTTACATAAATGGACAGTATACTCAAGTTTTATATCATCCCTATCACTCTATTCGTATATTTTCAATTTCTTTTCATTTCTTTCTTTCTTTCTTTTTTTTTCATGTTGTTAATTCAGAACTGTGCGTCCAACCGATGGAAACTTGAGTTAAACATGAGAAGTATCCATGGTGCCGTGGTTAACGTGTTTGATTATGACAAGAATAGAAACTGAGTTCGAACTCAAATCGCGATATAACGTTTTTTTGGACAAATAACGGTAAATATAGAAAAAACATTTTTATACCTCCAACAACCATAGGCAGGCACCTTTGGTGGTGTACTGGTCAGCAAGCTTGACTAGCAAACCTACACAAGTGAGTTAAAGTCTCATTGGGTGCCCCATTCAATCGGCCTTGTGCCACATCAAAGCAAAGAGCTCCGTAAATTACAACAACCATGGGTTAAATAGTGACACTAATACTCTTTTACAAAGATTGTATTGGCTTCAAATAAACAATGGATGTTGATATGCCCTTACAACAAAGGAATAAAAGAACTAAGTAAACATAAATATTCGTCATTAGTATATACGGAAGTCCTGGGGGCAGCACCCCACAAAGCATCTGCTGTATGGCAACTTACAACCCATCACGAAAACAATCCAAGTTAGACGAACCAGACATGCGAGCCACTGCTTGAGAAGTAGTGACGAACTCATAAGTTATGTATTCCCGTGGACCCCTTCCCATGGACGGGAAAAAGCACAACGACCGGCTAGAACCTACATAAAACAGATCTGTACCGATACAGGATGTAGCCTTGAAGACCTACGGAAAGCAATGGACGATAAAAAAGGGTGGTGGGAGAGGGTCTGGGATATCCGTGCTGATGACGGGACATGATGATGAAGATGACGATGTATACCCTTGTATACGGGAGCTATCTTAGAAGGGAAAGTAAGATTTATATTAAACGTGCCTAACATATATCTATTACTATTGAGAATTCTATGTTGATTATTTTGAAAAGACACTTTTCAATGCTTTCTAGACGTTCAACTAATATACGTGTTCACCACCTTTGCTAATGTTTTTCATTTGTGTTTTATATTCCAAGGAAGGGATCAGGATTCATCTTTCATCGCAAGTAACTTGATTTTCTCATACTGACACTGTTGCATAGTCACAACCATAATACATATACAACAATACACATATACATTCGGAAGCAAAATCAACAATAATGACGAAAGAACACACTTCTTTTGAAAAAATATATCTCTCACACTTTATTCGAAATGGTTGCGAAAGGGTTGCGAAAGGGTTAAGTGTGAGAGGTGAGTTGGAGACTGAACAGACTGCAACATATTGACCCCAAATTCCTCTGTCTTTAGCAGCACTTCTTTCTCGTTCTGCTGGGCTGCTCAACCGAGGGTCCTGAGGGCTCAGGCCTCTGTGAGCTGGTTCTCACTACAGCATCTTATCTCCTACTAACCCAACTTGTCTGTGGCACCGGGTTATATAATTGTTTGACAGCCACCTGCTTCTTGTGGGCGTCACTTCTGGACCCAATTCAACCCGTCCAAAGTCAAGGTTATCTTCGACCGGATGCATCTGTTATTTACACAATCTCTTATTTGACAGCTCGGCCGAGTGTCAATATGAAACAACACACAATATTAGTCATGTCCAATATAAAATCAGTTGAAGTTAAACAGGGAAAATATTTCCTTTTATAGACAGTGGTAACTATTATTGTGATATGAGGATTTGTTACTTTTGATGTCAATCTGCCCTGGAAGTTAATCAGACTAAAATCACCTAGAAATGAAAGCAGTCTCTGATAGGGCAGCTGAAAAATTACACTGAAATCTTCATTTGATGATGAAATAAAGTCGGTGAAGAAAAAAGATCACGAGAAAAAAAAGATAGGTCTGCGTATATACAACAGAGAAATGAGTCAAGTATTGGGGTTGATAGGTGAAGAGTTCGTAAGAAAATTCAAATGCGGCCCAAAAGATATTATTCCAGTCAAATAAATGCCAGTTGTAAGTAACAATTTAACGTTGGAGAAAATTAATATTCCTGATGACATTTGACATTGAAAATCACACACACACACACACATATATATATATATATATATATATATATATATATATGAAGAAACTGATATAAGATTGTTGTAAGGCATTTGAATAACAGAAAATCGGACATTCTGTCTTGAAACCGTTATTTCGGATATTTTTTGACGGGTACATGTTAGGAAATTCTGTTATTGACATCTAACATTAAATCTGAATAAATTTCTAACCGTTAAACGTATGGAAAAATACCATGGAGACATTTACTTACGTAATGTATGATGACCCAAACCCAGAGATTATTTCAACCGATGGCTCTGATTGGATTAAAAGTCAGTTAATCAACCGACACTGACAAAATAGTTCAAACAATGGGCTAGTTAGGTTCTAGGAACAAAGATAAAACCATGTGATGATAATGAACGGACATTTTTCCATCCATTGAAACACTCACAGATATCCACGGATATTGTGTAGAGAACAGAGCGACGTCTCAGTCATAGAAGGAATAAGATAAAATCTGTGCAAAATGTGGTTTGTTATTTATTCGTCTCGATCAGAAATATCTCCCTGTGGGATCAGCATAAGCCCATAACTAAAGAGAGGAGACGGGCATTGTCACAACGTTGGGAGTTTACATGAGCATGGATAGTCGAAAGAAAGTGGTAGAGAGCTATCCAATATAGATAATTCGTTTCAATTCCCTAACAAAGTAGTTTTGATTGGCAGTACTTCTGTGAAGATATATGACAGTTACAGGATTAATATTGATGCCAAAGACAGGTCTTATGTCTATCTCATATTCAGCAGAACTTATGGGTATGGACTGGTAATCCACAGCTCATCAACAGCCACTCTTTTCAAGATTCGAGTAAGAATCTATTGAAATAATACTTTTATAATTCTAAATATTTTCTCTTCATTGGGTGATGGCTATATGAAAAGTTTGGTTTCTCTAATGGAGTGGACAGTTGAAATAGATTTATCCTATTTATCCTATTTACCAACCCCTCAGCTCGGGAGGGATATGACACAATGTCAATTTTTAAGCGGAGTTTAACAGGTTTTAATTCAGAGATTGCCTTCTCCTAGACTAGTTGCCTAACCAAGGCTGAAGAACCTAGTCTGTCCTACTATTTACCCATAGCTGGAGGGAGAATAATTGGATTCATACCTTTCCCAAGGATATTAGTGCTATGTGAAATGCAATCAGTCTCGTCCAGGATTTGAACTCGTGTCGCCGTGTTCATTTCCTACGGCGATAACAATTACACCGAGGGCACATCCGTTGAAATAGATTTATAATAGCCAAATGACGGTTTGCTGAAATTTTTGCATTGTATAAAATATTAATCATCACAGGTTGAGCACTTCTGGTGGTTTATGAGAATCCTCTTACATATTTTCAAAATATTAATTCCAAACACATCTTCTTCGTATATATATATATATATATCTTCAACAAAATGTTTAGTTGTTCAAGCTATCAGTAAGTGCATCAGATCAGCTAAAATCCTGTCTTTTAATCCACAATTCATTGAAATATATACGGATTTCGTTTAAACGTGTTCAAGAAGAGACTTAACTCTCGACATGACTTTGAATACAGTTATTGTATTTTCTTTCCCACGTATGAAAATAAACTGTGATTGTTGATATGACTCCAATCTTAGAGTTCTAGGGAATGCAGTTTTCCCTCCTTGCCATTACACTCTGACCCCAATTTGTAGAAGCTGCTGAGGTCGGCTTCAATTGAATATTTCAGAATTATGTGCATTAGAGAGAAATCCCTATAGAAAACCGTATATATATATAGATATATATATATATATATAGTAAATAGTGCTCAGTATCAATAATAGAACAATTACATATAGCTATATGTATATTATTTAAACGCACATGCTCTCTCTCTCACACACACACACACACACACACACACACATATATATATATATATATATATATATATATATATATAATCTATGTTATGAAATCGGTACATATAATCTATCTATCTATCTATCTATCCTTAACTCTCTCTCTCTCTCTATATATATATATATATATGAATATTTCTATAGATAAACATATATATATATATATATATATATTGATGTGAATTTCAAAATTATATATATATGTATATATATATAGATACATAAGTATATATAAATCATGAGTTTTATGTAGGAATATGTATTTTTCAACCGTCTGGTGTAAAAGAAAACTTCACAAGAAAGATAATATATACCTAGAATATATGCAATTACTTACGTTTTGAGCATAAAATAACTCCACATCAATTGTCCTGTCGTTAAAATCAATCGATAAAGGAATCACATAATTCACTGAAATCCTCTGTATTCATTTTTTCTGTTGTATTCCTCACATCAAAATTTCCATCTTGATATCTATAATAAATAATTTAATTATTTCTCTTGTAAACTTAACAATATGCTAATACAGTTGTCAAAATAGGACAGCCATCGTATGAATAATGTGGCATGTGTCACTAACATAATTTAAGTGATGAATGAAGCAAAATGAAATCTTACCCACATGAGCATGTTTTTGTTGTATAGCCCAGAATGTGAAATGGTTTTCGTAATAAATTTCTTTCACGCTATCTCTCCATCTAACGACATCATCCTATGACATTCGTTGAAGCAAACTGCTCTCCAGTATTCTCCCTTACTATCAATCGAGTATTAAAAAAGTAATGGAACTGTTACTAACAAATCCTTTTTCATGTTTCCATGAATGTAAATTTGTGTAAGTGAAAACACACTTACAGACCATTTCTATGAACAAGTATCCTTTTTATGGAATTAGAAATATTGGAATAGCTTCATCATCATCTTGTCGTGCTAACACTCTCTCGCCAGCCCTCCCTATCCTTCACTGCTTTCGGCAGGTCATCAGGGCAATATCCCGTATCCTCACAGAGCTGCTATATGTAGGTTCGAGCTGGTCGCCCTGCCTTTGCACGGCGATGTGAAGGGACCAATAGGAGAACATCACTTATGAGATCGTCTCTACTTCTCCAGAAGTGTCATGCATGTCTGGTTCGTCTAATTTGGATAGGTTTCGTGATGGGTGGAAAGTGGCCGTACGGCTGCTGCTTTGAGGGGAGATGCCTCCAGGACCAGTTCGATATTGCTCGCAACATTCTAGTGTAGTTGACGTCAATCTTTTTCTCCAGCCGTTTAGTTAGCGTCCATGTAGTGCATCCATATAGCAGTATCGACATGACCGTTGCTTGTCAGAAACTGCGTTTCCTGTTATCGGTCAGGTCTGACTTCTATATGACAAAAGCCTATCGATAGCTGTCCCAGCCTTTGTTAGTCATGTGTCGATGCCTGTCTCGGTCGATGAGACACTGCTTCCTTCGTAGGTGAACTTGTCAACAAGTTTTAGAGAACTACCGTTTGTGTGGAAATGTCGACTGTCTGATTAAAGCACATGTATTCCGTTTTGTGTGCATTGGCATGGAGACCAATGCTAGCTGCAGCTCATTCTAGACTATGCAGTAGGGTTTCGGCTTGAGTAAGTGTATTTTCCAGAATCGCTGTCATCGGCGTAGTCGGCTTCGGTAATCGTTTTTGCGGGGTACCTTCTGCTTCTTTTCTTTGTCGGCTCGAAACCGTTTTCTTTGATTTTATCGATCGACGTTCTAAGCACGTAGTCAAGACAGATGATAAAGAGGTATGAGGCATTGTGTGTCTCCTTGCAGTACCCCTGCTACAATGTCGAAGTTTTCTCTGTCTCCATCCGGAGAACGCGCTTTCATTTTGGTGTTTCTATAGAGAATGTTTAGGGCTGCAACGGTGACTTTTGATAGACGGTATACGAGTAGAATTTGCTCCATCTTCCCTCTGTGTATGGAATCAAAGGCATCTGTAAAGTCGACAAATAATATTGTTGCCTGTATGTTTTTTGCCCGTACGCCTTCTAGAATTCTACGGATAGTCAATATTCATGAGATCGTGGATCTAATTCTCCGGAAATTGAAATATATTAAGTTGATATATATCGGAACTTATCAATATATTCACAAATTTTAAGTTCAAATGAAAATTAGTGAAGTTATGTAGGTCATATTTATTTAACTTATATATTTACCCATCTCATCTGCCACGAAGGAGATACAGCACAAATTTACTTTTTAAGCGAATTGGAAATCAGTTTTTCCATAAAGATGAAGAACTCAATCAAACTGTTTTATTATAGATGATGGAGAAGTGATGCCTTCATGCCATTGCCAACTTTAAATGAAACAGAGAAAGCCTCATCCAGGATTCGAAATCGGTTTGCCGACTCCATTTCCTCCAACGATAAGGTTTACACTAAGTACTCATTAAGTTGGAGTACCCATTTTTCACCCCTGAATGTAATGCACAGTGATTAGTGAAGATTAAGGTTTGAAGGGAGATCCTATTTACCAACCCCTCCGCTCGGGAAGGGGAAGACACAAGGTCAATTTTAAGCGGAGTTTAGCAGGTTTGAATTCAGAGTTTTCCTTCTCCCAGACTAGTTGCCTCACCAAGGCTAAAGAACCAAGTCAGGCCTACAATTTACCCCTAGCTGGAGGGAGAATAATTGGATTCATACTTTTCCCAAGGGTATTAGTACTTTGTGAAATGCAATCAGCCTCGTCCAGGATTTGAACTCGTGTCGCCATGTCCATTTCCTACGACGATAACCATTACACCACGGGCACCTCCATGAATTTGAAAGGAGATACAAGGGCATTTGAATATAAATGATTATAAGGAAGGTGTTAGTATATCTCTTCTCTTTTTCTTTTTTCTTTTCCGCCCAGATAATTTTCATTTGTATGTTCCGATGCAAACATAAAACATAGTTACCATAATTCCTCATCGAAAATCAAAATGAAAATGAAGAAAAAAGCTGTAAAATTAGTTGAGTACTTCTAATTCGGTTTGAAAATGAAGATTCTACCACCTTCTTGTTTGTTTAAGGTAGATAATCTCATATGATCTCATATAATCTCATATACACTCTGAAAGAGCATTACAGAAAAAATGTAAAAAAGAATTAAAGCGATGAATAAAAGAATCTTAAAAAAACGTGGCATTCCTCAACATGTATAATGCAATATGCAAATTAACAAACAATAATATGTACAACACGTTGTATTTATAACAGAGTTTGATTTGGTTTAGTTTATTTGGTTGTTTAAACGAAAGGCATATCAACTGGTTATTTAATTCCGACATTTTACTGTCACATCTACTGTGGCTGTTAAATACATCGACTGCATCCCTAATAAGACCCAAAAATGTATATTGGATATTACAAAAAAATACAATCATCTATGTATGCATAAATGTGTTATGTTAGCAATAATTGAAATCATTTAACTATGTGTAAGGAAATAAGCACTAGCTTGTTTAAAATGCTAACGAAAAGCTATCAGCTTATATATATATATATATATATATATATATATATATATATATATATATATATATATATATATATTGTATAAAACGATCGCAAAAAGAAGCTAAACTAAACCATGAATGCATTGGAAGATTTTTTCTGCAAAATCTGAATGGCAGATATTTATCATAAAGCTGTATTCAAAGTCATTCAAATTATTCAATATTTATATCGTTTACATGTCTTCATATTTGATATATAATTGACAATCAGGGTTCATGGCGCCTTTTAAACAATTAAGCCTAAGAAATTATATTACAAAATAACATCTAAAACACTTAACATATCGATAGATTAACATAACCTCACGACACGATCACATATGATCGATAGACAATAAGTATCACTCAGCATTACAAAATCTTACCAGTTATATATATATATATATATATATATATATATATATATATATATATATATATATATATATAAACAGGCATTAATATATAGGTGTGTGTGTGTGTGTGTTAGCAAAATTTAGCATTTAATAACCTATAAGGATGATATGTCATAAAATCCAATTAACAACAATAACTGGCATTTTCTTAGGTTATAGCAGTTTAACGTGGAGGTGCCCGTGTTGTAATGGTTATCGTCGCAGGAATTGGACACAGCGATACGAGTTCAAATCCTGGACTTATTGCATTTCACATAGCACCAATACCCTTGGGAATGTATGAATCCAATTATTCTCCCTCTAACTATGGGTAAATAGTAGGGCAGACTAAGTTCTTAAGCCTTGGTGAAGCAACTAGTCTAGGAGAAGGAAAACTCTGAATTCAAACCTGTTAAACTCCGCTTAAAAAATTAAAATTGTGTCATATCCTGCCCGAGCGGAGGGGTTGGGTAAATATGATAAAATATGATAGCAGTTCAACGAAAGCAATGTTTCTTTGCAATATTTCATTTTCAATCGTACTTGTGGATCTTTAATTCTTATTCGTTAACTCACATTAATATAGTTTCAAGTATTCCTGACCAATATTAATTATTTCATATATACCATTTTAATTATACACAATTGGATACTTTTAAGTAAGTTATTCCTATTTGATAATAATCATTTGTTTGTACTCTGATTGATGGTTGCAAGTACAATACCCAATAATTCACAAGCAATTATGTGGCTTAACGTAACTAATAATAATAATCTATGATGAACAATTCTTTCTTTAAGGGACTATTTTTCATGCAACAAAACGTGTACAAATTGAATTAGATATATGCATTCTGATCAAAAGATTGACAATTGTACTTAGTGATACTGATTATTAGTTTGCTAACATTTAAGAAGGATGTGAAAAACTCTAAAAGTCACCCAGAAAGAAGAGCTATAACTAAACATTTTTGTGGTAATAACATATTTATGTAACTATAAAAACTAATTTAGACTTGTCTGGATTTCAGTACAAATGAGATCCGTTTAAAACTGAGACAAGTGTGACATATCTAAAATCTGGGTGAGACTCGATTCTTTTTCAACAACGCTAATTTAGTTACACTCATTTCTATTCAAAACACATTTTTTTAAAAATAATATATTTTTAGAATATATATTAAATATAGTGACGGGTCCATAACACGTACAACCTCTTCGAATCATATTTGACTTGGGCGTTATAGCAATGACGATGACATCTCTACGCCTCAGTGCTACATATCATTGACTGAAGTATCGATACGGCTCCTGATCAGTAGTTTTCCATTATGGCTCTCGATTTCCAGTCGAAATATTTGCAGTAATCGAAATATCATTTTAGTGAAACACTTGTTAGAGGATTTGAGATCCGTCGTATGGATTTAGATAAATTTAAGATTTTAGCTCTGTATGACATTCATGACTTATCTCAGCTTCTTTCTTTATTCATGTTACAAGACAAATCACTATTCCTTTGTAAAATCTTGACCTAATAAATTAACTTTAAGGATCATAACCGATCTATTCAAATGCATATGATTAATATAGGCGTTCTCATGGCTACATTTTTAGTCAAATGTTTTTATTCATCTGACTACCGACAAAGAGTTCAGATGATTTATAAAGATCTTGGCTAATGACACATCGGTTTATCATGTGGCATCAATTCATTAGAAATCACTTTTTTCAAAGCTGTAGATCTACAAGATGACTTATTTGGTTGGGAAATCGAGCAGAAAATAGCTTGTATCCAACATTTCTTAAGCTCATCCGATACTATTTTTTTTTACAAAATGAAATCTAATCTCTTGATTTTAATGACTGAAACCCATTTAGAACATAATGAGGGATTAAACAAGATATCGGCAATTAATTCTGCGTGGGATATATACTATTGAGAATTTGGCTATATCTACATTTTGGGTTAGTTATGACATAAAAGACTTTTCTCAAAACCTCTCTTTATTCATGGCATGAGTGAAAGCGTTATTCCACCATCAAGTCTTTATTTACTCGCATGTAAATGAACTTTGAAGTTCTTAACCGATCCACAGAAATGCATATGATTTATTCTGGCGTTCATCGAGGCACTGGCCTTAGTCAAACTTTTTTGATTCATCGGACTATTGACACCGTGTTCAGATTATTCATCAAACGCATTGCTAATAACACATCGCTTTGAAATGGATGAGTTGCATTTATCGGTTTCACATATTTAGAAGATCCTGTGAGAATTCCTTTTGCTATTTCAATAGAGCAACATCTATCTTTGCTGTTGACACATTGCTTTAACATGTGACCTCAATACATTATAAATAACTTTTCATGGCTACAGATCTATAAGCTGACCCTAATTTGGTTGTGAAATGAAGTAGAAAATAGCATGTGTCCTTCGATATGTCTATGGCTAAACTGATACCTTTCCATCACAAAAAGGAATCTTTTAATCCCGTTAATCTAATGGTAGAAACTCAATTAAAATATAGAGATAGATTAAGAAAAATATTGACTATTGATACAAAGTGGGGCATGTAATATTGTGTTCATCTCGAAGAAAATTGGTAAAACGATTAAACGTAAAATCAGACACCCAATAGCAAAAAATATCACTAACTTTATGTTAAGTGTTATAATTCCTCAATGGTACGGGCAAAAATAACAGTTAAACGTGAAGTTGTATTTCCAAGTCAATCGAAGAAAGAAGAAAGACTTCTACTTTGAAAAATCGTTGCCTATTCACAATGATTTCAGCTGCCCCGAATTTAGATAGTTAATTTTCGCTCTCTCGGAAACTGACAGACTGATCCTTTCAAAAATACTTAGCTCATGTGTGAACGACTCTCACTCCTACAGCAACATTTTTCGTGAGTGACAGTTTTTTATTGGTTACTTAGCTGACAATCAGGGCTACTGATGATTGAAGGTGGCCAGTACATTACAGATAACTACATGACACCACAATTTTCTTATTTCGAGAGAGCAGCACAATCATTTTTTAAAATCTTCTCTTCATTAGACAACGGTTAATTACAACAGCTTCATTGTTAGAAAAATATGCTCCATGAATAAAGGTCTGCCTCTAGTATTTCCTCCCAGCTGGAATATTGGACATTAACATCAGAATTGATAATTGTCTTCTATATTAGGTTATATTTTTGCCCGATTCCAACTTTTTAATAGAACTTTGTTATATCTTTACACATTATATTCGCAACCATTTACCTAAGCTAAATCATCCAACTGGAATTTAAAAGTTTGGTTTTGAGTTCTAAAATATTGTTCGTTATGATATGATTTTTTTTAGGAAAATACTGAAACTGTTGTAAGGATTATGGAATCGTTTTAGGAGGGCCCATTCCAAAAATCGGAGGAATAAATGTAGTATTAGAATTCCAAGAAAACTGTCACTTGAATGTCAGCTCTGATACGGCTAAACTTTTTACAACCCACTATGACCCAAATCTTAAATGCTTTCAATATAATCAAAGAAAGTCAGAAAAGTGTTGATGTATTTGACATAAGAGATTTAATTCTGGAGTCACTGAAGCAGATGCTAAAATAAAATTAGAAATTGAAAATAGTTTTTTGACAAAAAATAAAATTATACTCTTCTACATTAGGGATGAAAAAAAGAAACCATTTGAATGCATGTAACGATTTACTACAATAATTCGAACATGCTTTGAAAAGTGATTTGGTAAGTTATGCGATCTTCGAACACTTAAATCTTCCTGGTAAAGAGTTCAATGTAACTGACATCACAGAGCAACAATTCCTTTAAGAAAAACAATATCCGGTCACTTTGGGATTATGAATTTATTTTGATCCTGCTATGGGTATTGATATTAATACCGTCTGGCGGTATTAATTATATTCATTGGATCTGAAGAAGTCAGTTAAATTTGGAGTTATTGTGTAATATAACAGCCGAGGAATTTCGTTCATGCCTTTGGGTTTAGTTAGGCTGAGAATCTTTCGGCGCAGTGCATGGGTTACTTTGGTGAAACATTAATACAGGTGTTCACGCGCGCGTGCACGCATGGCGGACGTGTCACTCAGAGATGTCACAATAGCCCGAGATAGGAAAAGGGGCTAGGGAGTGCGAATGACGTCATGCACCAGAAGCGCACGGAGGATTTGGGGGATTTGAAAAAGTCAGTGAGTTCAGTTGAATCCTGCCTCGGGAGAAGGCGGTTGACTTTCGCTTGCTCGCGGATGCCTTGGGCAGGTGTCGCACGAGATGGAGGATGGGGGCAGATGAAATGGCCTGAATAAAAAGAATGTGTACCTCTCTCCTTATGTCGAAGAACCTTTAAACTCAAAGGTAATAAAAAGTTTCTTACCTGAACTAAGAAGTCGTAAGTGATTTTCGTGTTTCGAGATTTTTATGTTCTATGTATATATGTTATGAACATTCAAAAGTACGTTTCACACATAGCCATATCATGACTATGGTACAATTGATTCATATCAATACCCATAGCAGGGTGGAAATAGATCTATAATCGTAAAGTGACCGGATTTTTTTTTCTAAAAGGAGTATATATATATATATATATATATATATATATATATATTTATTATGAACCGTGAATGCTGTCAGAACAAATTAAATAAATATTCTATGCAAATATACTGTTAAGACTTCACATTTAAATTCTGGGATATTAAATCTCCCTCAGTGAGCGGTTAATTATGTTAGGATTATAAATAATTTCCGGAAGAGCTCGCAAATATAACTCAGAACGGTCCTCCGAATAATAACAAATCCGTAAGAATAAAAATATCAATATCCCTGACGTAACCCACAAATGGAAATATACCTCAGCGGCGATCCATAATATGTTAAACATAAATATATCGTTTTCATGAATATTATTTCAAAATCTCGCAGAATAGTTCCTAATACATTAAAAAAATGAGGCAGAAATCAACAAAGAAATTAGCCGAAGACAATTTAACTGAAATCTATAACTAGAATTTATTTCTTCCCTAAATACCAATGTACATAAAATTTTAAATAATGGATCAGAACATGAATAAAACAAACACTTTTAACATATTTTATATATAAAGATGCACACAGAAAAATATAACAACTTCTTATGCGTATGCGATTATAATATATAAGGAAACATTATCTAACAGTCTTTGATTATCTCAATTAAGATGCTTCTATCTCAGTTAACCATCTTATCTGATATTTCAACAATGTTTTTCTCTTTTTCTCATTTAATTTCACATTCTTTCACTTTCTGTTGTCCGTAGAAAGTTTTGTCAATTTTCCTATTTTCAAAGTTCATTTTTACTTTGATTATCATCACTGTGATCATGAACAGCTCCAAGATAATTCGTAGAATTTTCTTTTCTTTTACTCCGTATAATAGTTATTCGCCATCAATGAATTGAATATATGATTTCTATTCATTGTACCAGGGCGATTTGGTATCTATCTCGTTTGAAGTTTTCAGGGTAACTGCCTTTTCTCCGATTTGTATAAGTTGCTGGCGGAATGATAACTTTGACACATGCCGCTTTCCATTCAATCATCGGCTCCCATATTCAAACCATTACGCCGCTTAATTTTACTGCAAAACCGGTCAATGTTGGGGAAGAGCGAGTCTCGTCTCGACGATTTAACCCACTTTCAATACTAGTTGACCTATACAAGCAATTCTGTTGCAGTCATCTTACAATATATATATATATATATATATATATATATATATATATATATATATATATCATACAGCATGGATCGGTGATCCAAGGTCAAACCCTGGACAAGGCTGTTTCTATTTTATTCCACCCTGCACTAATACAACAAAGGAAAGGTGAGCATTCAAATATTCTCCTTCCGTGTAGTGATATATAATAGGGAAAATTGACTGAAAAACAAAACTTTTATTTCAAATCTATTGACATCCGCTTAAACATTAACATCGTGTCACATCCTACTCTCATCTAGGAGTTAGTGTATACCTTTACTTTTACATATATACTCACATGCACACGCATGCACTCACACACACACACACACATGTGTATGTATATAGACATATATATATATATAGTTGGCCAATCGTAGTCGAGGCCGAACTGAATGTTGCCTTTTCAATATTTATTACACTGAGGTGTACGAGAGGTTCCTATATATATATATATATATATATATATGCAAATACAGTGGGGCGTAGTTTGTGACAACTTCATCTCATGAAGACGACTTTGATAAAACTACGCACCCTGAAAAAGGGTGTTCGTTATATGACACTAAAATGCATTTGATGATGCGGCACTCAGTGCGTATGTGTGTGTGTGTGTGTGTGTGTGTTCAAAAATGTCATAAATATTCAGGTCAATTGGAAGACGTTTCTTCAAATCGCGGAAAGCTATTCAAACCATATGTGAGTAATGTAATTTTAACAGCTATGGCATATAGAACAGGCAAGCCGAGGTGAAATTATAGCCGAGGTTGTTTGAATTTATTTTGCTCTTGGGAGATTTATGTATGAAACCATAATTTCACGTGAAAGCTGTAGATGAAACAGTAAGACAAATGGCAGCATAGGCAGGTAGGCGGAAGAATTCGTAATAAGGGGACCCCGTAAATAGGTCATTGGCCAGTATGGCAGAGAAAAATCAACTGGCAATATGAGCTTCCAATGTGCCTATATATATATATATATATATAAAGAGAGAAAGAGAGATAGATAGATAGATAGATAGAGAGAGAGAGAGAGACTTATGCATAGATAGATACATAGATATGGTTTAACCGAATGGTGGCATATTTTATTTGGAATTTTCAAGAACATTTTCTCCATCATTATGCGACACACACACTCTCTCTCTCTCTCTCTCTATAAATATATATATATATATATCTGTGCGTCTGTGTGTGTGTGGGGGGGGCATGTGTGTGCGTACGTGTGTTTATTTGTTTTGTGTAGGGATTAAAAGTTCAACCACAGAATTGTCACATTTCTCAGAGATAGTTTTAAAATGTTGCCTACTCGTTCTGTTAAAAAAAGTTAGGCCTGAAAATTAAAAACTTGTAACTTATTTATTCTGTACTAAGTTTTATGTCTGAAATAGATAGTTATATAACTCTGAAATTAATGCATTGAATCCTGTAAAACATTTTCCACATCCAAAAAGTTTTAGCCTTTGAGCACTCTAGCGAAGGAATTGTCGGCCGCCGCTCACATAACGCAAAGCTCTTCGTAAGAATTGAGGACGCTGGTAGCCGATAGGGTATAAAAATGTAAACAAACAGACGCTGCTCCTGTTGCTACATGAATACCTTAAAAATTCCCTTAGCCAAACATGGCTAGCCACACTGAAGAGTTCTGATAGAACGAAACACTGTCTGTGGATGAGAATATATATATATATATATATATATATATATATATATGCAAAGAGAGACAGAGACCGACAGACACAAAGGCAGATACAGTCAAAGTGAAAAAGAGAGAGAGAGAGAGAGAGAGAGAGAAGCTCACTGATAGGGAAGTAGACATACAGTGAAATATATAAATTGACTGATGTTGTATTATATGTACATACGCACATAAAAATGATGTTTCTCTAAATATTTTACCGGGCGTGGTGGTTACGAATTTAGCGTGTCTTAAGAAATAATAGCCAGGCAGAGCTTAATATTCTCCAATTCTAGATCTGGGTTGAATTCTGAGGTTTCTTTATTCTATTACCATTTGCCAAACGCAGTTTCTTCCAGGCTGCGGTCGTGTCGATACTGCTGTATGGATGCACTACTTGGACGCTGACTAAACGGTTGGAGAAGAAGCTCGATGGCAATTATACATGAATGTTGCGAGCAATATTGAACAAGTCCTGGCAGCAACACCCCACAAGGCGCCAACTGTACGTTCACCTACCACCTATCACGAAAACTATACAAGCTAGACGAACCAGACATGCCGGACACTGCTGGAGAAGCAAAGACAAGATCGTAAATGATGTACTTCTGTGGACTCCCGCATATGGCCAATCGAAAGCAGGATGACCAGCTTGAACATTCACACAGCAGCTATGTGAGGGTATGGGATGTTACCCAGAAGACCTGCCGGAGGAGATGAATGATAGGGAGACGTGGAGAGAGAGGGTCAGGGATATCCGTGCTAGCCATATGACATGATGATGATGATGATACCTATATTACAAAATCAAGTATTTGTCGTTATTAAACTATAGCTTGAGAAAGAATAGTAGGATTCATACGTTTTTCAGGTTTATTACCGATATATTAAATAAAAATAGCTATCTTTCAGTATTCTGCTTCCGGTACACATTCAAGAACGACAACCATTACATCATGAGTGACCTCTTATATACCGACATCCTCGCCGTATGCATTAATTAACAGTGCATAACTCAGATTCGTGCATAATACACAGATACAACTGAAAATTTGCCTAGTCAACTGGTGCTGTAGAATACAGCGACTGCTTCTCAGCAGATAGGTTAGACCCCCCCAACGAATGTCCAGCATATGACGCCAAACCATCTGATTGTGAGGTTCCTGTAATGCTAGAGCTTTGGGGATTGTGGAATACTCCTTCATTACCATCGCTCCCAGGTCCACTCTGGCATGGAGTGGTAGAAGCCGATAGGGCCCTATCTATGGGTTAAATAAAACTAAACTCATGCTAAACTGAATTGTTTGAAATAGAAATGTTTTAATATTTATGTGTGTATAAAGAAAAACTATACTTATATTCAACTGAATCGTTTGAAATAGAACTGTTTATGTGTATAAAATGGATTTCGCATTAATAACCTACAATAGTAAATATGCCATAAAACCCAACCAAATCAAACCAAATAACTTATGTTAAACTGAATTGTTAGAAAGAGAACTGTCTTTCATTTTCCTTAATTTAAACAATTGACTGATGTTGAAATAAATTGATAGCTATACTTGGAATCATTTACAGGAGCAAACTAAAGAATCGTGTTGAACAGAATTTCTGTTAAGTAGGAATTGTAAGCAAATAAAATGACATTGAATAGATTTATAAGTATTCACAATAAAGGAAACAATTTAACTGTAGAAACAGCAATACTAGTATCTCATCACATGAATTCTAACTCATTTAAAATTGAAATTACCAAAAATCTACCCTGACTTATCATGTAGATCTCTTTAAATGTGAGCGAGCTAATGACTTACATTGTTATTGTTACACAGTAATACTTGAAATCATTTTACTCTGGGCAATTATATGATTAATAGTAATTTGAATCATACGTATTACCAATACTTGAAACCATAAAATTGAGCAAAAAATGAACTGTAGGTCATTTAAAAATATTATCAAGAACGTGTTCACAAATTATATCGAATATACATAGGATTTGACATTAAATAACCTAAATAGGATAATATGCAATCAAACCAACCACACTGTGAACTAAAAAAAAAATGGTACACAATGACTTTTTCGAAGTCTGCAGCGGCTAAATTTAACAATATTTAACATTTATTCAATTAATCCGATTTTTATCGACTAAAAGGTAGGAATTTATATAATTCAAATTAATATTTCGAAACACAAACCTTATACAATAATTACAGCAAAAACAAACAAATTTTGAGCTCGAATTTGTAAAAAAATTGGCACAAATAAGTACACGATAAAAGATATAAATTTTCTAACTTACACGCCTTCCAGTGCCCAATTCTCCGCAGTGGTATAAAATAGAAGTATTTGTAACACATTAGTTAGTTTGGACCATCGATACTACTTACTTTTGGTGACAACGTCCTGAATACGGCGACGCCTGTGACCGAAAAAATACTCGTATATAAAACGTATTTCTAACTTTTAGACATCAAAGTCTAGAAGAAAAGTGCGTATCATACAGGAATAATAAAATATATTAATTGAAAGAGTAAAAAAAAAATAATGTGTATTTCTTTAAGATAAATGTAATCAGAAAAGACAACCTTGAAAATGCTCCGAAAAAGATATACAAAATTGAATTGACATACAATATACATAATAATTGAAGAGAGAAAGAAACAGTAATACCTACCAAATAATAAACACAGCAAAGAGTGAGTGCAGGTCAGTGTGATGTGAATATGAGTGAGAGAGAGAGAGAGAGAGAGAGAGAGAGAGTAAAGTGAATATTATTTATTAAATCATTCGACATAAGGGCTAGCTTCTGTCTCTGATTTAAAGGCCCGTCGGCCATGCCTTTGGTGTTTGTCGCCAATTAGACGCTGTGCAACAACTATACAAACATTTCCAAGATGCCCTCTACTCGAAGAGCAAAGGGAAGAATTTTGCAGCAAGTGACAGGTCCACATGCGAAGCGTGCTAAACTGTATTGGAGACGTTGCTCACAATGCTTCGAGGAGAACGGGCAGCCGAACACGACAAGTAACAACATAGCTAGCAGGCACATCGACTGAAAATTCATGCATTCCTTGCACGAATAGCCGAGGGCATTATTACACCGATGTTAGCTTACATCGATTGAATTCCTGAAAAGCCGCCGGGTATCTGAGATTATAAAGGGTCGAAATACTTGGCATCGAATAAAAAGTTGGAAGGCACAAGTAAGAAGCACCGAAGACAATAGCTAATATAAAACGTATCTAAGACAAAATAATAAGTATAGTGCATGTATGCGTGAGTGCATGCGCGCGCGCGCGTGTGTGTGTGTGTGTGTGTGTGTGTGTTCAATCGTTTCGTTTGGGATGATGGGTCAAATAGAATTTGTGAGATGGTTATGATTGACATTAATACTGATGTTACAATCCGACAGTTTTGTAAATGTGCACTATGCCTTTATTTTCATTACTCCCAAGTCCACTTAATCGTAGTGACAGTACCAGTTAGGGTCCTATCTATTGTTCAAAGAGAACCGTTTAATAAGTCAACTGAGTGCAAATCAATAACTGATACAAAATTGAATTTTTAGTATTACATTGGAATACTTGAAAGCACTCTAATTTCTGCGAATATATATGTGTTAGTATTATATAACAAAACCTGAAACCATCTAATTGTACGCAAACAAAGGACTATTACTAAATAGAATTATTGGTGTTAGATAGCAATACTTGAAATTATTTAACTGTGTACTAACAAATGCGCTCTGGCTTCTTTAAAATATTACTTACAAACTATTCGTTTACAAATCATGTATATTGGTACATCTGCACGTATAAAAAGAATTTGGCTCTAAATTACCTGCAAGGGTTTATGTCTCATAAAACCCAGTCAACCAATCACTTGAGTTGATTATTTCAATTGAAATTACCGGTATATTCCTCTCATGGTTGGTAATGTTTTCTTGGTTTATTTTATGGCATTACACTTCTTGTGGGTTTATTAAAGCCAAAATCATACTTTCTTTACACGCTAATAAATAACTAAAAGTAATGATTCATATGTAATTGTATGGATTGAAGAAACTATTCTTATTTACTGATGATAGTATATAGCTGTTTGGGCTCAGTTTTTTACTATCAATTATTCCTACCTTCGACAAATGATATTTAAACGTAACTATGAAAACACATGATTGTGGAACTTCAACAACAGATTTCGTTAAAAGTCATAAGCAGACCGCACATATTGGTTGGGTGGGGTTATCTGACCTGTCTGGAAGCGAATTCAAAACTCTCCCAACAGTTTTCTTTTCAAGAGAGCATTCATATTTTCGTCGTAGTATATCAGTTTTATAGATAAAGGTTACAATTATTTTTCGAATAATTAGATATCACATCTGTCCCTCGAGATAATATATCCACAAATAAAAAATTACATTCGTCTATAGGAATAGGTCTTTTATTGCATATAAAGGTTTCCATACTAAAATAGTTCATATGTCAGTTCTTATGTCCAGTAGTACGTACAGTTTCCTTGTCGTTAATCTACTGTACTTCATATCCCTGTAACTCTTCCCACTCTCTATTTTAACTTCTTGAGCTAACTTGGAGTCTCTTCTACATAAGGGAAAAAGGTTTTTGCCGTAAATAACCTATTGGCAATTCACTTGTTTTCACCTTGTAAAGGAATTTCTAATCATTCCAGCTCTACTTCAGTAGAACCTTCCTTAAACACTGTAAGATAGTGTTCGGCCTTCGTCTCTTAGAAAAAGAAAAGTAATAACTCGAGGTTTCTATGGTCATTTTCTTTTCAACCCGAGATACCAAGCTGCACTGTGCTCATTAAATGTTTGTTATTTACCGAAAAGACTTGGAGGTGCCCGTGGAATAATGGTTATCGTCGTAGGAAATGGACACGCCAACACGAGTTCAAATCCTGGACAGGACTGATTTCATTTCACATAGCACTAATACCCTTGGGAAAGGTATGGATCCGATTATTCTCCCTCCAGCTATTGTTAAATAGTAGGGCAGACTATGTTCTTCAGCCTTGGTGAGGCAACTTGTCTCGGAGAAGGAAAACTCTGAATTCAAACCTGTTAAACTCCGTTTAAAATTGACCTTGTGTCATATCCTGCCGGGGCAGAGGGGTTGGTAAATATAATACACTGAAAAGACTTTCAGATCGATTCCCATTGGATTTGGCTCTTTTCAAACGGATGTTTTTGTACATCTTGTACTTAAATATGTGTTCATTGGATTGAAAGTATATCCATCTTCGTGCTGATTTTAAGGCATTTTAAAATCCTTCACTGGTTCTTACAAGATTTATTGCATTCTCTCGACGGTCTGTGATGAGAGAATTGAAAAAGTTTCATTTCCACTCAACTTATACCTGTTGGTTTCTTTAGTTTCAAACTTTCTTCAAGTACTGATGCTAAAATATCAGATTGAGTATTAATAGAAAATGAAGGAATTATTTAGCAAAATATTTACGAAAGAAATCTATCAGATAAGCTATTAGATATGGATGGAAATAGACGCATTTTTAAATGATCCAAAAAGAAATATATCAATCAGAGAAACTATCCGTCAAGTGCCACCTATTTTAAATAAAGATGTTTTTGAATGGCGTAACAATGAACGGAAGAGAGTAGAGAGAGAAAAGGAAAAAAAAAAAAGAATTTAAGTCAGAGAGAGAGAGAGAGAGAGAGAGAGAGAGAGAGAGAGAGAGAGATGATAATGATGATGATGTTTAGAACCCATAATGTTTTCCATGACAGGGCAATGCAGAAAAGTACAAAAGAAGAAAAATTGCAAAATAACGAACAGAAGTAGACATATTGAATACAGATGTTCGTAAAGGAAAAGAAAATCTACACACACACACACTCACACACACGTATATATATATATATTGATACAATTTCCAATATTTATATATAATGAGTGCTCACTATCACTGATAAAGTATATATATATATATATATATATATATATATATATATATATATATATATATCGAGTAATTAATTTTTATAAACTATTATAGATTTCTGATGGCGTAAAAAAAAACAAATAGGACAATCAGGAAATGAGAAATATAACACATGCTGGTAAGTAAAAGTAAAGTTGGTAATCTTTGTCGGGGGTGACCAGAAGGCTATCTTTTCAATAGATACTACACCGAGGTGTAGGGGAGGGCGGTACTCTTTTCCTTGGATTGTTCCACATTACACTTGATAAGTAAAGTAGGCGACCATAGTCGAGGGTGACCCGAAGGCTCCCTTTTCGATAGCTTACTGCACCAAGGTGTAGGGGAGGGCGCTACTCCTTTCCCTGGATTGCTCCACTTTACCCTTGATACGTACCTTATATTGCTGAGTGTTAAGCAAGGAGGCATCAAGTACCATTTTTTGAGTCTTTGGTATGACTCGACCTGGGATTGAACCCAGGTCTCCCGGGCGATTGGCGAACACTCTAACCGCTAGGCCACTGCAAGGAGACATCATGTATCGTT
>OY757912.1:35065417-35112917 GCA_963585895.1 Sepioteuthis lessoniana | reverse complement strand
GGACACTGCTGGAGGAGTAGGGCCGAGCTCATAAGGAATGTACTGGACTCCTTCAAAGGGACGAACAAAGGTAGGACGACCAGCTGGAACCTACATACAACATATCTATGCCGATACGGGACGTAACCCTGAAGACATGCCAGAAGAAATGGACAATAGGGAAGCGTGGATAGAGAGGGTTAGGAATATCCGTGCTGATTGTGTGACGTGATGATGATGATATATCCCATCTTGAAGCATCTTGCGTGTCTAGACACACTCAAGAGTTGTGATACGACGAAACTGTCTGTTGATGACAATATATAGACTATTTCGTCGTATATATATATATATATATATATATATATTTCCTGAACTTCTTTTATAAAATCTTTCTTTCACCCTTTATAGTGGAACATTTTTCAATCAGAAAAGATATGATTAGATATAATTTATCCCCACACTCTACAGTAACGTAAAGGAAACGAAAAATGTGAAGCATCCCATATAAATTGGGAAAAAGGAAATGTTATTATAAAATGCAGAAGATTTTGTTAATAGAGACGTAAAATCAAAGGAAAAAATTTCATGATAAAAATAGAAAATAGGCTGGCATGAAAAAATAAAAAAATAGAATGCACAAAGGTAAAAGATGAAAATAAAAGAAAATTGTCAAAAACAAAAAACAAAAATGTATTCATAAAAAGACGCATTTGTTATGATGTAAAATGAAAGAATTCATGCAATTTCACTTTTAGGCTATAGACGTGTTGGAATTCTTGCTTTGCTGTATAATTTAAATGCTGTTGAATCTTTTTACAGAAGATGGGTAACTGACGGAAAGAGATTGAGGAAAATTATACGTGAAAGAAAGTCACCAATGGATTATTAAAGGGACTGGGGAATTCGGAAGTTGGAAGACGAGTGGAGACCATCCAAACTACACTATTACTGAGAACGGCCAGAATACTGAGAAGAGTCCTGGAGACTTGAGGAGATTTTCTTTCACTCAAACATATTTGAAAGACCATCTGAAAAAGCTGATGTGAAAATCTGTCAAGTGATAGGACTTCGACATACATACCGATCACCTAATATCGGCCAGAAAACTTTAAAATAATAACAAACAAAGGAGAACTTGCAAAATTGCCGACTTTGCTATCCCGGCTGACCACAGAATAAAACTGAAAGAATGTGAAAAGAAGGATAAGTACGTCGACCTTCCTAGGGAATTGAAAGAACTGCGGAACATTCAGGTGACAAAAATACCAATTGTAATTGGTGCGTTTGGAACAGTAACTAAAGGATAACTAAAGAGACTGGAGGATTTGGAAGTTGACGGACAGGTGGAGACCATGCAAACGATAGCATTATTGAGAACGGCCAGAATGCTGAGAAGAGTCCTGGAGACTTGAGGAGACTTGCTGTCACTCAGATTCCAGTGAAAAACCATCGGCTAACGCTCATGGGAAAAGCTCTAATGAGTGAATAATAATAATGATGATACAAACGGATTACCTAATCTCAGCCAGAGCATGAGACTTTGTGAAAGTCAAAAAAAAAAAAAAAAGAGAACCTGACGCTTAGTGGACTTTACTATACCGGCCGACCAAAGAATGAAATTAAAAATAAAGTGAAAAGAGAGATAAAATCATGACATTTCAGAAGAAGTTAAAAAAGTATGGAACATGAAGGTGACGGTGATACCGATTATAATTGGTGCATTTCGAATGATCCCCTAAGGATTGGTAAAGGGACTGGAAGACTTGAAAATAAGAGGACAACGAAACACCATAAAGACAACAGCATTATGAAGATCGGCCAGAATACTTCGAACTGTCCTAGAGACTTGGGGAGACTTGCTATCAATTTATGTCCTGTAAAAAAGTGAGAAAACACCTAAAGGAGTAAAATAAAGACAACAACTCCTGAAGAGGTGAAGTAGATGACTGACATTTAAGAATTAGATATGTGCTTTTTTCTTAATTGTTGAATTTTTTACACAAAAAACATGTTAGGATATATGCATGTATAGGTTGATAACATTTTTTAGTCTAATAACTTGACCAATTCCTGTTCAAATGATTCACATTTCAACAGAAAAACCTTAAAATTTTATGTTTAATATTCTGAACTGTTCTCTTTCTTTTCATCTTTGGAAAATGACATCAGTGTAAAAGAAAGGCGTTTAAACTTTAAACGTACTAATTTGCATTGTTTCGACACCTACTGACAAAACTTTAAATCATTTGAATGGAAATTGCTCAAAATATCAGATTGTGAAATCATAAAATGTTTTTGAAACAGCCAGTACATCTAAAATCAATTTATTTGAAAGACTGTATATTAATTATAAATAGAAATAAAGCAATATAAAAATTCAGTTGGTAAATATCGGCAATTATTATTGCTCAAATATCACTGTTCGAATGAGTGAGGCTGGGTGATTTTTTCTAAGATTAGGTAAGAAAATATTCTGACTTACCACACCTTCTTGTGGACGTTTTTATTTACTTTTTAGCAAACCGTTGTTGACTCATAGATCAGTGAGCTTGTTTCTTGGTTTATACTGTTTTGTTTTACAATAGATATAAGTTTCTCACTTATTTCCTTAGATCTTTTTTTATGAATTTATTTTTGGCCAATATCGTACGAATATGGAAAGGTTATAGCAAGTGGACCAATCTAATATAGTTTTCGGATGACTTTCTTTTTATTAACGAAATACGCCCATGTTTTAGTTAGATTTTAAACTAGATATTCTATTTTCATAAAGCACAGAGTTAGATAGAAATATTTTCTATACTTGCTAGATGAAAAAAACATGCATGCGTTCTTATTTTTTTCCATATGAATACAACGGTAGAACGACAACAAAAGCTGGGATACAACATGGATAGTGTACCATAGCCAGATTCGGATATTCGAAACGTACATAGAATGTTCATAACATATATACATAGAACATAAAATCCCGAAACACGAAAAACACTTACGACTTCTTAGTTAAGGTACGAAACTTTTTATTACCTTTGAGTTTAAAGGTTCTTTGACATAAGGAGAGAGATACACATTCTTTCTATTCTGGCTTTTCCATCTGCTCCCCCAACACGTGTGGCACCCGCAACAAGGCCACGGGCCTGGCTTAGGTGATCAAGCGAAAGTCAACCGTCTTCCTCCGAGCCAGAAACACAACTCAACTGACTTTTTTCAAATCCACCAAACCCTCCGCGCACGCTTCCGGTGCATGACGTCATTCACATCCACTGGTCAACCTCTCTCTGGGATTTTTATTTTGACATCTGTGAATGACACATACTCCCCCCGCGTGCGTTAACACCTGTGCTCAAGTTTTCACCTAACTAACCCATGTGCTAAGCCGAAAGGTTCTCAGCCTAACTAAACCCAAAGGCAAGATATATAAAACGAAATCCCTCGGCCATTATAGTACAATAGCACTTGTGCAGGGGTATTGTTAAATTGTTTACTTTAGAGGTATGTAATATTTTTTTCCGAAAGTAAAACACTCAATCCAAAAGGTCAGTGGGCTAGGGCTCTAGGATGAACCGGTTGCATATCTACAGACGGGTATAACCCTATACAAGTTACTTGGTTATGACACAAAGCAATCTGATGTTGAGGCTCCAGTGATGCAGAAGGTTTGGGGAATGCGGAGAATTCCTTCATTGCCATTGCTCCCGGTCCACTCTGTCCCGGAGTGGTAGCAACTGATAGGGTCCAATCTATGAGTCACACAGAAATTGGACATACAAAATGAGAAGAAACAAATGACTAATGCAAAACTGAATTGTTTGAAATAGAACTAATTGACTTTTTAGCTGTATGTAAAAGAAACGAATGATGTTTAACTGAAATATTACAAATACATAGCAATACTTGAAACTATTTAATCTTGTTTACTAAAGTTTAAAAATGAATATATATATATATATATATATATATATATATATATATTTAAAAATGAATATATGTATAAATATATATATATAAACCGGATTTTTATTATAATGACCAACAGTGGTTGACATGAATAAAAATGAACCAATCAAACCAAAACACCCATTGATGTAACTTTGGAAATGAAAGCACAACATAACCAGTTGTGTGATAGGCAACGTGAGATTCCCTTAGCATGTTATTCGAGGCCAATATGGGTCATAAAATAACAATGTATTCTCTTTTGGGCCATAGAAAGCAATTCCGGGCAAAATCAACTTGAATACTTTGAACAAATTTATTTCTTTACATCACAGATAGAAGAATCATGGTAAAGTGACTTAATTAATATTTTCAATCTGCATTAATACACAACACTTGCATTCCTGAAGGTACAGTGATTCGTGGGATGTAACTTAGAAAAAGTGTAATAATTCCTCATTAAGGATTAAGTTAGAATTAAATAGGTTTTGATTTTTTTAAGCCAAAGTGTACTATTGCGGTACTAAAAAGACTTTGGAACCCCCGTTGGACCCTGCCGTGGTAACAAGTTGACGACTGTGAGACGGATAAACAAACACCAATGTTGTTGTTTTTACCACTAGATAGCAAGCAGTCACCGGGAGGAAGAAAGGAAGTATGAAAACATTTGAGAACTGCATCAACGATACAATTATAAGAAATATGAATTAGTGAGAAAAACATGAAAAGACACTGACCTTTAAAGTTTTCCTGGTTCTAACACGGTTATCCACTGGTTCGGGTCGTCTAACGCCCACATTGGAACGCACTCCCCTAATAAGGACTCGTAAACCTTCGTTTCTTACATCTTCGTGGTTCGTTTTCTACTGATATCTTCATTTTTCGACTTCTCGCCGTTGACTCTTGAAAGGAGAAAAAGCGTCCTCGCACTTCCGCCTGTCGTGTCAGGAGCAGACTCATCAACTTCTGCTCGCGCATGCGCACGAGATTTCGAACCTTCCATTTTCTTTAATCTTTTTCGGCCTTGTTATTCAGCGACAACTGTCTGCTTTATTTATTTATCTATTCATTCATTCATTTTTCTATGAGCCGTTCAATTACGTTACAAAAGAACCGAATGATGTCAAAACTTATTTTGTATTGTTTGTAAAAATGCGTTATCTTTAAGATTATGTGTGGGCACGAAAAATCAAATTGAAATTACATTGCTGTCTTTACGTTTCAGCCAAGTAATTGAAAAAAAATATTTTTTTTTGTTTTTTGATATTGTTTAAAAACAATTGTACCACTTTGAAAAAAATATTTCTATTAAAATTTCGAATCAATTCAGTTTAATCTCAATATTTCGGTGTTTTTACGTGAAACGTAATTGATATATATATATATATATATATATATATATTTATAGTTTTTAGTATCAACTTATTTTCCAACAAAGACTGATTTCTAGACCTCTAGAAATCAGTGTAAGTTAGAAATTAAAATAATCATTGTCAATAATTAAAAAAAATTAAACATTCGGAAACTGGTCTTGATACTTTTTGAACGAATATTTCATGGAAAATACTGTATTGTCCACTATTCATACTAAGATACTACTTCCTCTTTCCGTCTTTTTTATGGTTCCTGAAATAAAAATCTATGGAAGATAAGATTTGCGAATCTGTAATGCATTAAAAGAAGTAAAAACACTTTTACACTATCAAAACATGCGTTTTAGAGATATTTCGTCAAATTCAAAACTCTGTTAATTATTGTGGACAGCTTTCCAGTAATTGCAAAAATTAATTCAGACTTCATTTCTGCTTTGGTGAGTACAGCGTCAGTCTCAATACCATTGGAAATAATATCCTAATATATATATTTATATATATATATATATATATATATATATATATATATATATATATAATTCTAGTTTTCCATGAACTTTCAAGATTAACTAAAATTATAATATTTAAAGTAATGCTTTGTAGCCCATGCTCCCAGGTCCATTTTGACTTGGAGTGGTAGTATCTTTTAAGATCCTCTAAATGGTTGAAATAGAACTACTTTACCATTTAAATGTTAGGAAGCAAATGATTGATCTTGAATTGAATTGTTAGTGTTCCGGAGCGACGCTTGAAACCATTTAACTGATCACAAATTGAAAAAATGAATTTCGTTAGCTTTCTTGTATAACGAAATTTTAAACTCATAATTTTATGACTGACGAACAAGAGCTACTTTTTGTATCGCGAAATAGGACTCAAATGCAGACAGTTGAGAAGATGCCCGTTTTTGCGTATTGCTTGTTCTAATTGATCAACATATTGATCATTACATTTTCTGGTCCTACTTCTTGCTTATTATTATATTGTTGTAAAATATCAACTTCGTGCAAGTCTCTCTCTCTCTCTCTCTCTCTCTCTCTCTCTCTCTCTCTCACACACACACACACACACATACACACACACATACACGCACTCACACACACACATCTAAATATATATATATATATATATATATACATATATATATATATATATCAAGTCTTCCTGATTGGAGGATTCATTTGACTTTCGCTTTATCTCTGCATCTCATCATATGTCCTTATAAATCATCGATCTTGGAAAGTCCTCTGGACTATATGCAGTGTCCAAGCAAAGCTGTATAATGTAATGTAGTCGACCAACTCTAGTATGTCCATGTGTGAGTGTCCACAGGAGATATTCTCTTAAGAGATCGTCCCCACTTTTTTTTCAGTCCCGACCTGTATGTTTTGTACAACTTCTTTGGATCGTTTGTGTGATGGAAAGTAAATGGCAGTATAGTGGCTATATCTTAATGTTCTGCAATCAGCATTTATCCAAGCGCCACGTTAAATTTCAGCTGGTGCAGCCATACAGTAGCAATGCACGGTTAAATCTTGGCAGAATTCCCGTTTTATATTATGGGAATGTTTGGATTCCCATATGATCGATAACCTGCCCATAGTAGTCCTTGTATTTCTTATGCGTATTTCAACATAACTCGAAGTAGATGAGATATTACTAACTATGTATGTGAAATTGTCTCTTAATGTCTGGCAAATATGCTTCAGGTTTTCGTGAAAGTATATTAAGTTGAAAATAACAGAAAAAATGTTGGTGGGGGTTGCTGCTAATTCCTCTTTTTGGTTTATTCTAATGAATGAGATGTCAAAACTTTAGTTAAAGGTTGTTTAAAAACTACCCCAATCCTTTTTTGATATCCAGCGGGAGATTATTTCTCTCGTCTTCTTACAGGTGAACTCCTGTGTTCTAGATTTCGGCATTTATACTGTAATCAAGGAATTTTGCTTGCTAGCATGTCTATCACGTGTAGATGATGTAATGTGTGAACACATCGACGATTATTGTTTTATATATATGGTGCTCCAATATAAATAAGATCCATATGACTGCTAATAACGACTTTGATAACAATGTTGTATTATTTTTTTTCTTTTAGATTTGAAAATAGAATCATAAAAAATATTAATCCTTGAATACCATGCCTTGGACAATAGAGGAAAAATACTGTGTGTGACTACTTATTAGGAGACAAAATAATTCAAAACTATCTCAAAATCGATACAACCCATTAAAATGATAATGATTTAGTACTGGGACAAGAAACCCAAGAAAAGAGTGCATGTCTTTGAAGTTGATGTAATAACGATTTTAAAAATAGACTTTATATCTCTTGCTCAAATGACGCATTCTTTTACAGGAAGTTGAACTTGTCTCAGTAATAAATCATTATCATATTAATTTGATGGCATCTATTTTTAGACACCCTGTATGTGTAGAGATCGCAGCTAAGGATCACATGACAGTGAATCCTCTGAGACAATAGGTTTTTCACCTGTGTTATATGCGTTTTTGAACTGCCTTTTCCAAACTGAAATTGATTTTGTTTTGTGGTGGGGCTTTTAAAAAGATTATGCTCAACTATTTCCAAACTGAGATCTATGTCAGAAGATAACTTCTGTGGAGAACAGTTATTCTTTTTTTTTTAATTCTTATTGATTTGGTTTATTCGTGAAAAGGCATATCAAACTTCATGGGTCAATTAATGACATGGCCATCCTTGTAGAATAGAATTCCTGGTTCTATTTACCCCATAGATGGGTTTATATCTATCCTTAAAATATTCGTATTAATGTGAACATAAGTGTTCGACTGGAGTTTGAACTCACTTACGACGATGTCACAGGACAGCACGTTATTCAGTGCCCAACGGGGACTCCCCACTAAATGCTTATAACAGTTATTGGAAAGAGTTGATGAGCCACCGAAGAATGGACGAAAAATGTCCAACCATTCTTCATTCGTGATGTTGGGATGGGAATTAACAGTTTGTGTCGCCATAATATTCTCGTGCATTCCTTTAGGGGATAGCGGTTTAATAAAGAATAAGCGAATCACTGCACGATCAGTGATTTTCACCAGTCTC
This sequence comes from Sepioteuthis lessoniana, assembly GCA_963585895.1. Taxonomy (NCBI): domain Eukaryota; kingdom Metazoa; phylum Mollusca; class Cephalopoda; order Myopsida; family Loliginidae; genus Sepioteuthis; species Sepioteuthis lessoniana. The sequence goes on along the minus strand of OY757912.1, from coordinate 35,104,541 downwards.
TGGAAAATTGATGTTTCTCTGGAATTCAATTATCTATAATAGAAAAAAATGTTACGGACTTCATACGATGCATGCAAAATTTTAAACGTGTAATTTTCTAGCTAAGGACTTTCTCTACCATGCCATAAACTTATCATCCACACCTTATATATATATATATATATATATATATATATATATATATATATATATATATATATATATAGGGAGAGAGAGGTGGTGATACATAGATATGAAGTAAAAGGAACTAATACCTCACTATCATAATGTTTTCTCATTTATCACCGTCTCTTGTAGCACTTCAAAGGATATAAAACCAAATTCTCAAATCGCACCTTTTAAATTAAGTTTCATTTGAAAATTTTATGTTCTAGACACCGTCTGAATATTTTCGATTCATAAAACGCATATAAGACGATTGTTTATTCACACCTGCATATTAGGGTTTGACACTAATACTGTCAACATTTTAAAAACTTTTATCAACATTGTGCTAGTAAATACGAGCAATTAGTAATGGTAGCTCCATCAATTTTATGTCTTAACAGCCTTTTTATTTAAAATAGGTTTTGTTCCAATCTTCAGTTGGACTGGTGCATATCGTGTGTTTGAAATTATTTTTGAAGTTCTGTGAACCTATAATTATAACACGGTGAAATTTTGAGGCGTATTTAATTTTTCGTAGGAATGATACAGTTCCAGATACAAAATAGACACCGTTTCGGTTTGTAAATTCTATTAGGAACAGCATTATTCCAAGCCAGCGAAATTAACCCAAATGTTTCTTTGCGTATTAATTTCAGGCTTTATAATTTACAAAAAATAACTTGTAAAATATTAGCTGACTTTTGCTACTATTGATTTTTCTCTAATTACAGTAGCACCAGGTACAAGATTATTTACATTCTGAGACGTATATCTGAAACAACCCATATATATATATATATATAGTCACGCTGCTAGCTGGGATTTCCCTGGCTCTCTCTTGCCATCCGTCCTAATTATCCTTCGCTTCGGGTTGGTCTTCTAGACTTCAGCCTGTGTCCATATCTCCGTACACTTCATGAAAGTCCAGGTTGGTCGACCGACACTGGCATGTCCGCGTGCAGGGGTCCATAGGAGAACGTCACTTATGAATTATAAATACATACATATATATATATATAGAGAGAGAGAGAGAGAGAAAGAGAGAGAGAAGGGGGGAAGTGTGGAAGCTCAAAGGAAAGTACAAGTGGCCTGCTATAAGTCTTCGATTGTAACTAACAGTGATCGATTGTATGATTGAGTGATTGATCTTGGATTGGTTTAATTTTGTTTCTTTCTTTTATGGTATATCACCACTTGCGAGTTATTTAATGCGAAAGCCACCGTTGTAAAATAAATGTAGTGGTACAATAGAACCTATACCTGGGGAGATGAGGAGGTTTATCCCTTTCCCAATGGTATTTGTCCGAAAGCGAACCTGGTAGCACGAATGGAGTTTTAACTACCTTATTACTTACATCACACGAACTCACATCCCCGTTTGAAAGGTTTTAGTAGCAGTTCGCTCTCTGTAGCCTTATTTCATGACTCCTGTCAAGGATCCGTATATGTACTGTCAATTTTTGTCAGAGTGGGCCTGGGAGTCCTGAAAATGGTTGGGTACTCCATACATCCAGGATATGTAGAACTTTCCTTTTATTGGAAGGGTTCCTTTTTTCTGAGGAAACCGTCAGTGTAATCGAAGTCCTACTGACATGACGGTATATGACGTCAGTTGGGAATAGTTAGTTGAGATCTTTGATAGGATAAGTATAAAATAACCAAAAAAAAAAAAAGAAATTATCAAAAAAACAAAACAAAAACTAAGAAACACATGACTCATTCTTTCCTAAAAGGGCAGTACATTTTTAGAGTTCAGTTTTCATAAAAGTCAAATTCGTTTTAGTTGGTTTTCTTTTCAGAAAAAAATTACTGCAATTGCGTTGCTGATCTTTATCAACGTAAAATCAACTGTAATCTATGACACTAAAAGGAAAATATAATAAATAAAAACCTATATTTCTTTTTTTCTTTTTTCGTTGTTGTTGAAAGAGACTCAAAAATGTTTTCTGTTCACTTTCAAAATAGCTATACAGCAATTGTTCTTCAAGTAAATAACGTATTAGCCTACTCTTTGAAAATTAACGTGTTTTAACATTTTCTTTTGGTCCACTCGTACCTGCACACATATACATACGGAGAATAATATTTTGTCGACATTTCTCCCCTACATTCAAGAAATTCCGACATTTACTACGTCAGTCCCAAGGCAAAGAAATATGTCTGGCCAATCGTAAGACTAATTTTGACCAAACCATATTATAAACATATATATATATATATATATATATATATATATATATATATATATATATATATATATGTATATATATATATATATATATATATATATATATTATATAACTACCTTATTACTTACAAACCATATTATAAACATATATATATATATATATATATATATATATTATATAACTACCTTATTACTTACAAACCATATTATAAACATATATATATATATATATATATATATATATTATATAACTACCTTATTACTTACAAACCATATTATAAACATATATATATATATATATATATTATATAACTACCTTATTACTTACAAACCATATTATAAACATATATATATATATATATATATATATATATATTATATAACTACCTTATTACTTACAAACCATATTATAAACATATATATATATATATATATATATATATATATATTATATAACTACCTTATTACTTACAAACCATATTATAAACATATATATATATATATATATATATATATATATATATATAAAGGCTGCTGCTGCTGTTACTAAAAATGAAATACCTTAAAATTCCCTTAACCAACGTAGTCCGCTTGGTGGCCGACAGGTTTGAAGCTTAGTCTAACGTAAATATGGACGCGTTTCGATCCCGGCTTCGAGCGTCCTGCGTGTCTAGCCACACTGAAGAGTTCTGATAGAACGAAACAGTCTGTCTGTGGATGATAATATATATATATATATATATATATATGAGGATAGCGTACGCGTTGTGTAAACGGCGTTTGATGATCCTTAGTTACATGCATAAGAGATCATCTACCATCTATATGCTCGGTTAATTATATTGAGCATTCTTTAATTACAAATGTAGATGTAGGAAATAGCATAACACACACAAATATATATATATATATATATTCGCTGATCATTAAATAAGTTTCCCTTTTCCTGCGGCTAGAATGCGCTTATTGTACTGTTACAACCACTTCTGGAAGGCCCCATGGAAGTCCTCTTGTGTGAGCGTGTCAATGACCTTCGCCACAGCCTCTTTCTTGTCCTCAATTGTCTCATAACGACAGCCTGTGATCTTAAGGAATAACCAAAAGTCACGCGGAGCATGATCTCGACTATAGGGACGGTGAGGAACTGTCTTGATGCCCATCTTGGTCAAATAGTCTGTGACAAGGATGGAGTTGTGGACTGGAAATGCCACTGACCCGATTTGAAGAGAGCTTGCCACTTCCTGAACTCCCTTAAAACCTCAACATAGTAACCCTAACCTTAAACCTTTGATCAATCAACTCTGATGGATTGACTTCCTTACTTCTCCCACACCTTTCACCACTTCTCACAGACTCCTTGAATATCTAATTCCACTCAAAAACTGATGCTCGATTCGTGCAAGATGGTTGAAAAGCAGTCTGAAGCATTCCATATGTTTCTGTGGCATTTTTTCCAAGTTTAAAACAGAAATTTATTGCATATCATTCTTCTAACGTGTCCTTACGTCCAGATTCGATTTTTGAAATTCACCAGCAGTGACAATAAGGCTTTAGTAGGGTGTGTTCTAATTCCTGCTGTAGCTGTTTATTTTAACCTGAAATTAAAAATTCGTCAGTCATCTCATAAGTTATATAGAAATAACCTACTAACTTTTCAAGAGTCTACGACAATTCTAAATGCCTGTACAAAACAAAGTATGGAAACATACTGAATGCACCTCGTATATATATATATATATATATATATATATATATATATATATATATATATATATATATATATATATGCCAGTAATGTCCAGTTCACCTCCGAAGACTGTAGGTGAGAATTATTCGTGTTCAGAATATTTGAAGAATTTAATATAAATCTATGGGAGTCTTCGATGTGTGGCTATTGTTGTACATTCCCAATCCAGGCTTCTATGATAAAATTCATATACACAGCGTATACAATTTAATTTGAAGAAAACTCACACCAGGTTAAATTTTCATTATAAATTTATGGCAGCGAAGAATATCATTATACTCTTCGTCTCATCGGATGATACTGAGCATTCTTTAATCTCAAATGTAGCAACGACCAGAAGACCAGACCTTATAATTATTACCAAAAAAAAAAAAGAGAAATTGCAAAATTGACGCCTTTATTGTCCCGGTGAACCACGGAATAAAACTGAAAGAATTTGAAAAGAAGGATAAGTACTTTGACCATGCTAGAGACTTGAAAAAGCTGTGGAACATGAAAGTGACGATTGAACCAATTGTGATCGGTGCTTTTGGTACAATAACTAAATGATTATTAAAAAACCTGGAGGACTTGGAAGTTGGCGGACGAGTACAAACCATCCAAATGACAGATTAACTGAGAACATCCAGAATACTAAGAAGAGTCTTGGAGACTTGAGGAGATTTGCTGTCACTCAAACTCCAGTGAAAACCATCAACCGATACTGATGTGAAAACCTCTAAAGGAGTAAATAATTATAAATGAATACATATTCGATATATGTTTAATTCATGGAATTTTGACTGCGACCCCTGAGTTTCATGGAGTTTTTTGCGAAACAACACTCATCAAGCAGTTAAGAAAAGGAAATGAATCGAAAATCGAAAGAAGGCAGTAAAAAACCGTTGAGATTTTGTTGGAATCTTTACGTGTGATTGTAAGTGTGAGTGTGTGTGTGTGTGTGTGTGTGCTTGTGTGGGTTGTAGTTGCGTATTATTGTGTGTATGTGTAAGTGAAGGTACTAAAGCAGCGGGTGGTTTTAACCGGATACAAATTCGTCGGTGTATCTTATTATATAATGGCTCTATCCTAGATATTGAGCACTCTCCCTACTATATTGCACTTGGTTCGACACAAACCCAAAAAATCATTTAGTGACAACCAACAGTGTTATATATATATATATATATATATATATATATATATATATATATATATATATATCTTTAAGGACAGCAGCTCTACTGCACAAAGATCTTTCTATGTAAACTATACTAATCTTACATCTATGCGGCCATCGATGAGGTAGTTTTATCAGTGATTTACGCGGGGTTTCGAAACGATTTCTTTACATATACTTTTCAGTTCAAAACGTTTTTTTTTCCTTTTGACTAGCAGCTTTTAGTTTTGGTCTCGGTGTGCCTTTTTCTTCCACTCTCTTGCTGTCTGCAATTCGTGATTGCCTATTTTCTACCAAGTTTCTAGTTTCATCGATTTGACCTTGAATGTATTATGATTGCTCTTTTTGGTATGAGCTGATAAGATCTTTTTAGACTTTCTATGTGTTTGCATTTGTTGGGTTTGTTTTAATTAGTAAAGATTTTTGATTTAAGTTTTATCGTTTTTGTTAACTACTACTGACCCTCATATAGGTCTAGATTTGATTATTTGTTTGGCTGCTTTTATGTGGGTCGTGACGAAGTTGTCATGTGCTTCACTCGGAGTATTTGATTCAGATTTCTCCTGACGAGTATCAGTTTTTCTTACTGTAACCATATATTTTTTGCTGACATCTCTAATGACAGGTCGGTATATATATATATATATATATATATATATATATATATATATATATATATATATATGTGTGTGTGTGTGTGTGTGTGTGTGTGTGTGTGTGTGTGTGTGTCTGTGTGTGTGTGTATTCTTTGGTCCAGTTAAACCGGAGTTGGGAGTAATTCCATCAGGATAAGAAATTATTCATGAGTGAATATTTAAAATTTCCTGGTAAAGACTCAATGTGACAATAATACAGAGCAATAAATTCTTTAAGAAAACAACAAAACCGGTCACAGAGGATTAAAAATTTATCATAGATTTATAATCCTATGTGACCGGTTTTGTTGTTTTCTTAAAGTATATATATATATATATATATATATATATATATATATATATATATATATATATATATATATTATGGTAGTGTCTGTGCCTCTAGGTTTCATACTTTACAAATTTTTCAGACAGAAGGAAAGATTTCAAAATAAATACACGGAACGATTAATATCGATATTTCTTTTTGTTTTCGTGGGTTTAAAAGGGGAATTTCGTTGGAGCATATGCGCGCCTAAGTTTGTGTGCGTTCAAACTTAAGTGTGTTTGTGTACGTGCTGTTATTTAAAAGAAATATATATCTATGTATACACAAGATCAACTAAAAGCGGACATTAAATTGGACGTTCGTTCATCTTCATTTTGGTGCAGTTTGTGATTTAAAAAAGTGTTTACTTACGGCCGTTAGATGTCATAACAACCGTTTCTTGATTTTGCGTAATTATTCGACAAAGGTGGTTCCGCGTGTATAACAATCGTGTTGAAATCCTTTGAATATCCGTTATCTATTCGGTTCGTTTTCTTTCATTTATGCGTTACTGCCCAAAAGGACTCGAGACAAGCGTCATATATAATTCCACTAAAAGATTTTATTTGTTGATCAATGGGCCCTCAAGATGGGTGGTGAGTAAAAAGAAAGCTCCTGGTCTAAGTTTGTCCAGGTAGCTATCTGATTACCCTTGGGCCACTAAATTCTTGGCTTGCAAAAAATATCTCCAGGACGCCGATGGTCAGTAATGGGCTCATGAATACTGTGGGGGTAAACCTGATTCATAGGCCCATCATTCGATTTACATTCTCCGGCAGGAGAATTACGTTCTTCGCACCAGCGCGCCTTGTGGATTCGTGATCCTCGCAAGTTGTAGAATTTTCTGCCGCAATCACACGTTGTAGCCGGGTACATATCCAGATCGTTACCGTATGAGCAAGTAAGATGGGTGATATATTCTCCCTCCCCGCTACAGACACCCTGAGGGCATTTTCAATTCATTGTATTATCCATATTTGTTAAAATTCCTGTCTTTCTAGGATGTCACTCCAACTTTCTGAAGAGTCACTTTGTCTTTCCAAAGAGTCATCTTGTGTATACATAGATATATATTTCTTTTAAATACCCTATCCGGAGGCAAAAGCTGCTCGGTAGCGCCAGGAGTAGCAGTACCGCCTTGAGATACTGAAACTGTGTTATCACCCTGGTTGGCGGCTGATAAGGCTAGGGTATCGCACGTGCTTTCACACGTTGTATGATCAATATATATATATATATAAAGATGAATGCCATTCAATGCGCAGACATATAGATATATCTGCGTATTGAATGGCATTCATCTTTATATATATATATATATATATATATAAAGATGAATGGCATTCATCTTTATATATATATATATATATAAATAAAGATGAATGCCATTCAGTGCGCAGATATATATATATATATATATATATATATATATATATATGAATGGCGAGGCAAAAGAAGGCAGTGTTAGAAAAGAAAAGTGTGTTCGCAGGGAGTGGAAAAAGAATCTCTACAGTCAGAATGATTTCTTTTTTCTCTGATATTCACTTTTCTTTGAGATAATAAAACGTTTATTTGATGTGAATATGAGATGCCTGTTTAGTGGTAAATTTTATTGTTTGAAGATCAGGATTAATATTAAAATCATCATCATTTTATTTTTTTATGTGAGGTAGTGATAACCATAAAACTCTTATATATATATATATATATATATACTTACTAATCTAATATCTACCAGCATTCACGGTACCAGAAAAAAAATGAAAAAAAACCCATCAGGAACAAGAGATAAAAGTATCTCGAATCACTGCCCGGGGAAAAAAAAATTATTGGTGTAAAAGAAAGAAAAGGCCAACCTCATCCGACCCCTTGAAAAAAATCAAGGGATACGCAGTCAGTTGGTGAAAAGAAAACTAAAAACCTTCTGCGAATCCTGCAATGCTACAATTACAAAAGTGCTCAACACAAGTGGAGCCAATTATAGAATTAACTTAAATTGCAAGTTGGAAATCTTCTACTAAAGTTTCACCTTATCGGATCATCAGGAAGTCTAACTCCAACTTAAATCGCGAGTTGGAAACATATCGAGGATTTGAACTCGTGTCGTCGTGTCCATTTCCTACGACGATAACCATTACACCACGGGGTTGTTTATATAATGTTAAACTGAAGTGTTTAGTCAGTTGTCTAATATATATATATATTAAACCACTGATTTTAAACAAATCGTATCTATATTCCTCAATGGTTCTTCTCTTATATATGGAGTACGTCCAAATGATTAGTCTCAGGTTGTGAGTATTTTTTATAGTACAATGAGAAAAAAAATGAATTGTATGTTGTGACGTATGTCTGATATCCCGCAGAAATGTTTTTCACATTTTCTTAGGTCTGGGACATCTTCTTATTGTGAAATATTCGTAAATATATTAATTCTGTGTTATAATCTGCCTTAAGTACAGCAGGCTATGTTTTAGAGGCACTTGCAGTTTAATGGCTATCGTTGTAGGAAATTGACTCTGTCAACCAATTTCAAATGCTGAACATGGCAGGTTGCATTTCACATAGCACTAACTACCTTGGGAAAATATAACTCCAATGTCACGTCTTACTATTGCTAATAAGCTGGATGAATTTCATACGTAAGAACGACGTAGAAGTCAACGTTTAAACAACTGAACCGGGACTTCAAATAAGCTCAGTGTTCGGTTTATTATTGTTGTTACTGGGATCACCGATCCATGTTCAATTCCTAGACGAGATATAAACGTTTCTTTTCTGGCTCAGGCCTTTACAAAACGATGAATCATCTGTTCTTTTCAATGAACCGTTCAGTTGATCTTACATACTGCATAGCCATGGATCTATTATAAGGCAGAATGTCTTTTTTTATCAATGGTTAAGTGACCAGTCATATCATCATCACGTCACGCTGCCAGCACAGATCTCCCAGACCCTCTCTCGCCACGCATCACTATCGTCCATCGCTCCTGGGAGGTTATTCAGGCCACGTACACTATCGGCACAGAACTGCTGTATATAGTTTCTAGCTGGTCGTCCAATCTTTGCTCGTCCATGTGAAGGGGTCCACATGAGTATGTCACTTATAGCTCGCCATTACTTCTCCAGCAGTGTCCCGCATGTCTGGTTCGTCTAACTTGGATAGTTTTCATAATGGGTGGTCGTCGGTCGTACAGCTGCTGTTTTATTGGTTGTTGCCTCCAGGACCTGTTCAATATTTTCTAGCAGCATTCTTGTGTAATTTCAGTCAAGCCTTTTCTCTGTATGTTTAGTTAGCGTCCATGTAGTACATCCATAAGGCAGCATCGACACGACCGTTACTTGGAAAAAACTGAGTTTTATTTTATTGGTCAGGTCTGACTTCCATTTGACCGATAGTTGTGTGTGACTTTATTTTTCTCCGTATTTGTGTGAATGTGTTTTGGTAAGTTTGTAACGGTGACGATTGTTTATATAATCCTTTTTACAAACCCTTCGCTCAGGCCGGATATGACACAAGGTCAATTTTTAGGCGGAGTTTAACAGGTTTGAATTCAGAGTTTTCCTTCTCCTAGACTAGTTGCCTCACCAAGGCTGAAGAACCCAATCTTTCCTACTATTTACCCATAGCTAGAGCGAGAATAATTGGATTCATACCTTTCCCAAGGGTATTAGTGCTACGTGAAATGCAATCAGTCTCGTCGAGGATTTGAACTCGTGTCGTCGTGTCCATTTCCTACGACGATAACTATTACACCACGAGATTGTTTATATAATGTTGAACTGAAGTGTTTAATGGCCGAAATTTTGATATGATGGCATTATATCTGCTGTTGATAACATTTTTACCCATGGGATCCAATCACTGCAACACTGATGGAAAAATGTGTGAACTGCAAATATGTTGAAAAATAAAACTCATTTAGTCGCATGATATGAGAGTATATTAGTCTGTCTATTAACTATTCAGCTGACTCTCGTATATGTTTATGAGTCTGAGTATATTTGTTCAGACCAGACCAAAAAATAATAAACCAATAATGTTTTTTTTAGTCTCAAATTGAACCAGCACAATCTGCTTGGTCCGTAGAATATCCCGACTGTATCTCTGCAGAGGGGTAAGACACCAACAATGAGTGTCCTGGATAATAATAAACCAATATTAATACACCAATAATAATAAACCAATAATGTTTTTTTTCGTCTCAAATGGAACCAGCACAGTCTGCTTGGAAAGTAGAATATCCCGACTGTATCTCTGCAGAGGGGTAAAACACCAACAATGAGTGTCCTGGATAATAATAAACCAATATTAATACACCAATAATAATAAACCAATAATGTTTTTTTTCGTCTCAAATGGAACCAGCACAGTCTGCTTGGAAAGTAGAATACCCCCACTGTATCTCTGCAGAGGGGTAAAACACCAACAATGAGTGTCCTGGATAATAATAAACCAATATTAATACACCAATAATAATAAACCAATAATGTTTTTTTTCGTCTCAAATGGAACCAGCACAGTCTGCTTGGAAAGTAGAATATCCCGACTGTATCTCTGCAGAGGGGTAAGACACCAACAATGAGTGTCCTGGATAATAATAAACCAATATTAATACACCAATAATAATAAACCAATAATGTTTTTTTTCGTCTCAAATGGAACCAGCACAGTCTGCTTGGAAAGTAGAATACCCCCACTGTATCTCTGCAGAGGGGTAAAACACCAACAATGAGTGTCCTGGATAATAATAAACCAATATTAATACACCAATAATAATAAACCAATAATGTTTTTTTTCGTCTCAAATGGAACCAGCACAGTCTGCTTGGAAAGTAGAATACCCCCACTGTATCTCTGCAGAGGGGTAAGACACCAGCAATGAGTGTCCTGGATAATAATAAACCAATATTAATACACCAATAATAATAAACCAATAATGTTTTTTTTCGTCTCAAATGGAACCAGGACAATCTACTTGGAAAGTAGAATACTTCCACTGTATCTCTGCAGAGGGGTAAGACACCAACAATGAGTGTCCTGGATAATAATAAACCAATATTAATACACCAATAATAATAAACCAATAATGTTTTTTTTCGTCTCAAATGGAACCAGGACAATCTACTTGGAAAGTAGAATACTTCCACTGTATCTCTGCAGTGAGGTAAGACACCAACAATGATGGCGAGGTTCCAGCTTTTGAGATTTGGGAAATGTGGAGTATCCCTTTATTGCCATTGTTCACAGATCCACTCGGTCCCGGAGTGGTAGCACCTGACAGCTTCCTATCTATGAGTCGAATAGATCTGTTTGACGTTAAAAGTTTGAGCGAAAAAGATTATTTGCATTTAACTGAGTTGTTAGAGTTGGAACTGTTTGCCGATTTTACTCTACTTGCTTACAAATTGTATATGTTAATTATGCGTATAAATAGGAGTTAGCTTTAAATAACCAAAAAAGGTTCATGTGCCATAAAACCTAACCAACCAACAATCCAATCAAGTTTAACACCAGAAAATTAAAATGTACATTAGTTGTTACTATATAATTTATTATTAACGTGGGGCGATTTCTTCAGAAATTTGGCTCTAAGTGTCTTGGAAAAAACCTCCTTTGGTCATTGGCAATATCGGTATATTTCCTTTATATTTCGATTTCTGCATCATACAGTTATAGGTGTTTGTGATTATGAAATATGATTGGTCTTTCTTCAAATATCGTGAATCACACTCGTCACCTTTAAATAAGTAGGAAGCATTCGATCGTCCGGTTAAACGACAAAGCAAACTAAATCGATAGATAACATTGCTCTTTTTTTTTTGTTTGTTTTGTTCTTTTCTTTTTTTTTCATAAAATCGCCTTGATAAATTATGCACCGTCCAAGATTACAATAATTACATTCCCACCATGAAACTTGATAGAATAATTTGATATGGCGTCCGTTATTGAATTTCAGTAATATAGGTTATATTATTCTGTGTGAAATAAAGTTTTTAAATGAAATTTTCCTGAATATCAATACACAGTAGTTCCCATTTAAGCTGAGTCTATTTCTTTTTAAATATTCACTTTCCAGTTTATTGGCCATTTAATTTGGGGAGAAATGTGTCAGAAATCTAATAACAAAGTAAAAAAAATGTGTTTAAAGATATTCGATTTGCTTTTTGAAATCGCTGTTTCACTTATTCAATAAATAGGTTAGATTTTATCACTTCATGCTATTGTTTTTAGTTTTAAAGTTATTTAATAATGTCTTCCCATGGCCAATTATTTTGGGGGAAGAAGTTTAAAGGCATGTGAGAGACATGCAAAAATATCCTCATGAGTTTTCTATCTATCTTCGCTGTACTTAACCCTAACCCTACTATGATAACTAAGTGCAATTAATGATTGACGTACATTTTATTGTATCATTACATCAATTATGGGATTGCTCTCTACCTTCAATTTACCCAGTCGGCTGAATCTCTGCTGAGGGATATGACTCTCACCAACAAGTGTCTTGGGTATGAAACAAGACAATTTGATGGTGAGACTCCCGTGGGAAATGCGGAAAACCCCTTTATTGTCATCGCCCCCACGTCCACTCTGACCCGGAGTCGTAACACCTGATAGAATCCTATCTATGGGTGAAAAAAAACTAAACTGTGTATTTATACTAAACTGTATTGCTTGAAATGGAACTGTTTTGAAATTTAAACAACATACTTGTGCTAAACTGGACTGTTTGAAATAGAACTGTTTTTGACATTGAAACATTACTTACGCTGAACTGAATTGTTTTAAATGGAACTGTTTGATTAAACTGAATAACTTTAAATAGAAATGTATTCGACAATTAAACTGTGTATTTATGCTAAACTGAATTGTTTGAAATAGAATTGTTTATTTGTATAAAAATCGATTTAGCATAAAATTACCTACAAAGCTTGATATGCCATAAAGCCCAAAACCCCAAACAATCTACGTTCAATATTAACATTCAGTCCATGTCTTACACCGGTATCAAAACCCTGTCCCAAACAATGGGGCTGTAGAATACGCCGATTTCATCTCTGCAGATGATTAAGACTCCACCAACGAGTGTCTTAGATATGACTCCAAGCAATCTGATGGTAAGGCTCCAGTAATGCTGGAGCTCAGGATAATGTGGAGCATCCTTCAATTTCATCGTTCCCAGGTTAATCCTGGTCTGGATTGGTAACTCCTGATAGGGTCATATATATGGTCCAAATAGAACTGTTTGACATTTAAACTCTTTACTTGGACATTTAAACTGTGTTCAAACTTATCATTTATGCTAACTGAATTGTTTGATAATTTAGCTGTGTGTAAACAAACGACTGACGTTTAATTGAATTGTGAGTGCTACAAAAACACTACTTGAAATGATTTTATTGAGTGCAATCAAATAATTTTTATTAAATATTATTATTCGTATTGAATAGAAATAAGTTAAACGATTTCACTGTGTGCAAAAAAAATAAGCTCAGGCGCGTTAAAAAAAACGTATCTACAAAATATGTTTTGAAATTATTTAATCGATATGAATAAAAATAATTTGGCATTAAATAACATACAATGGTATATATGCCATAAAACTAAACCAAACCAAGAAAACAATGAAATATAAATGTATTTACCAAACCTCTCAGCCACAGAGATTATGTGAAATTGAGTAAGTTTGGGGAAAAGTGCAGCTCAGTCTAATTCTGACTTTTCTTTCTCTTAGACCGGTTTTCCTTTGTAGTTAACCCTAGTTGGGGAAGAGTAGCGTCAGATTTAAGCTTCTCTTAAGGTCAATAACGCAAAATGAAAAACAAGAAAAATTCGTGAAGGATTAAAACTAGTCACGTCAAATCTGTTTTCATTTTAGCATAACCGTTACGCAGAGTGCAACCCGATGTAAGGAAATGTGCAATTATTTTAATAATGAAGCAAACAACTATTCACATTTTCTATAGATACCATGAGTATATTTGTCTATAAATTATATTTATAAATAGATCAACACTTTATGTTTTCAGAATTATTAATTCCGTGGTGTATTGGTTTAAGTGATGGAATGTAGTTTATAGTAAAAGAGTTCGAAGTCTAGTAATTAGTATGTTCAGTTTCGGACTAATACCATTGGGAAATGTAATTATCTGATCTATCTCTTGAGCTATGTTTAATAGTATCCCTACTGTTTTTCTCCAATTGTAACATACTCATATGCAGATGCATGCAGAAACATATTCAACATAATAAAGACGAGTTGACACAGTTCTTTAGAAAAATATACCTCTCACTTTATTCGAAAGGGTTACGAAAGGGTTACGAAAGGTTTCATGTGTGAGAGGTGAGTTGGAGACTGAACAGAATTGCAACATATTGACCCCCCCTCAACTCTTCTGGCTATGGCAGCATTTCTTTATGGAGGTGCTCGTGGTGTAACGGTTAACGTCGTAGGAAATGGACACGGCGATTCGAGTTCCAATCCTGGACGAGACTGATTGCATTTCACATTGCACTATTACCCTTGGGAAAGGTATGAATCCAATAATTCTCCCTCCAGCTATGGGTAACTAGTAGGACAGACTAGGTTCTTCAGCCTTGGTGAGGCAACAAGTCTAGGAGAGGGAAAACTCTGAATTCAAACCTGTTAAACCCCGCTTAAAAATTGACCTTGTGTCGTATCCTGCCCGAGCGGAAGGGTTGGTAAATAGGATGGCTGCATTTCTTTCCCATTCTACTGCGATGATCAACCGGGGGCCCGGAGGCCCTGCCTCTGCTGGGACATGGTTTTCATTCCAGCATCTTCTCTCCAACTGACTGACTTCCTGTCGCACCCGGGTTATATGATTATTTGACACCCAGCTACTTCCTGTGGCGTCACAATTGCACTCAATTCAACCCGTCGACAGTCAGGGTTATCCCCCGATATATCCGACCGGAAGCACCTGTTAGTTACACATGTGCATTTCTCATCTGACAGCCCGACCAGGTCGGAGGTCAATATGTTACACAATGATGGCTATGGTATTAAATAACGTACGATGGTTGATATGCCAAAAACCAAGATAATCATTAATTTAGTTAAGTAATTCTGAGTTCTCGCTTTTTTTTAAAATCCTTATTATACAGACTTATTTCTTGTATTTGAACTCAATTTAAAATTGAATTTAGTTATCCAAAGATATACTTACATAGACGCATATACGACAACTAACTCATATATATTCCAGTTTTTCGTAGATATATAATAACTCCTAAACACTGAGTTAATATCTATCATACATCTTTTTTGTTTTATCATATAAAATCTATACGAGGTGAAATAGTAATTATGTATCTGATGTATAAATAGTAATTATGTATCTAATATCTAATGGTAATATACATATATAAAATAATTTTAGATCCTATATGTATCTATTTGAGACTAACTGAATAATTTTTCACATTAAATTGCCGTATATATCCTATTTTTATCATACTCAGATCATCAAAATCAATGTCAAATAGATGTCAATAAGAAGGAAGATTGTTTTACGAAACATCACCGTATCGAAACTCCCTAACTATCTTGAATAGTTTTGCGTAGTGGGAAGGTCAAGGAAAAGGAAGAAAAGAAAAAAAATTGAGGAGATTAAGTGATAAAGATGGCCCTCCTGTCAGAAAAAAAAGACATTTATCAATTTACAAATATTTTTTCTAATAATAAATGTTATTTTGAATCCATCTAATAAACAGAAATATAGGATGTAGGTTAATTTAGAAGATAATAAATTCAATTTTTTAAAACTATAATCCATCTCCAAAATATTTGTCAGTTTCCTTTGCACCGAAATTTAGGCCACGTTTGTAGCTGTCTCGGTAGTTTGCCCACTTTCTAAAACTTTAAAAAATGCCCAATACTTGTATCTGGTCACCTCTTTTCCATTAAACGGGAGTTTTCATGATTCATCTTTTGCTGTTGGTAACAAACCTGGGTAGCAATATCATACAATGGAGGATGTCTAGATTATAATAATTGCATTCAGTATTATATCAATTATGTGTATTCAAATACTCAATCCTTGTATTGAAAAAAATATGTTGAAGTTCAATTCACAAGATAGCTCATCACGAGTGATATTATGTTTTTATATATTCCATCCGTTTTTCCCGATACCATGTAATATCTAATATCGTTCCTGGTTAGAATTCAGCTTGCATTTTAATCAGCTTAATTCGAAATAAAGGCATCCGTATTAGCGTAAAAATACAAGCTTAAGAAATAGAAAAATAGGTTTGGTTTGGTTTCTTTTTTTAATGGCATATCAACCTTTGTAGGTTATGTAATACCAAAGCAATTATCCGAGAAGAACAGTAGTGGTACAATTTAACCCATAGCTGGGAAGATAAGGGGGTTCATACCTTTGCCAAGGGTATTTGCCCGAAAGTGAACGTAATAGCGCGACTGGCATACGAACCCGGTTACTACTATTCCGCAGTCTATCGCTTTAACCATTAAGCAACGAGGACACCCCCCAGAAATATAGTGTTATAATGCACTGCAGGAAGGTTTTCGGAAAAATCGATCCATAACATCTAGGATTCAAACACTTCGTCCAATCATTGAAGGATTTTGTTCAAAAAATCTCGAGGCAACGCTACTGTTTTTAGATTTCCCCAAGACATTTTATTACATGCACAGAGGACAGATTGATGAAATACTTCTTGCATACGATCTCCCCAAAGAAACTCCTACAGGCATAATGATGCCCTGTAGAAACACATCAAATCAAGGCTGGTTCATAAAAGGAGACAGACTTCTTCCACATTGTTGCTTATGTTCGACAAGTAGATACATTAACACCATATTTATTTATAATCTTGCTTGACATCGTATTCGAATGTCAATAGATCTAATTAAAGAAAATGGCTTTGAACTAAAAAGGCAAGAACAGACGATACACCGCAGAAACTATAACGGACGCAGACTATGCTGATGACATAACGCTTCTGCCAAATACACCAATAAATGTCGAATCCCTGCCACATGGATAAAAGCAAGCAGCAGAAGGCCTTGGTCCTAATGTGAACGCAAGCAAAACGGAGTACACGTGTTTTAATCGATGAGGAGCCATCTCAACTTTAAATGGTTGTCCTCTAACATTCGTAGACAAGTCCTACTACTTTGGCAGTAGTGGATTCATCTAGTAAAAACATGCTATTTGGAAATAAAAACTTTAAGTACTACATTCAAATTCATTTACCGACCTGCTGATTGCTCAGTGTGGACACGGGATTTACGAAGACCTGCATAGATTGATGGATGATAGGGATGGATGGAGAGAGTGAGAGAGACAGAGAGACAGAGAGACAGAGAAAGAGACAGAGAAAGCGGGAGATATAGAGAAAGAGACAGAGGGAGAGAGAGAAAGAGAGGGGGGAAATGTGTACAAGCTGAGCTTTTCGATGATATATATATATATATATAATTCGGTTGTTGGTCCAACAAGAGATGGGAAATTATTTTAAAAAATAAAAATGGATTTAAATGTAGTACTTTACTTTCTTATTTTCTAATTGCGTGTTTTACACGTGTTTCGGATTTTATGGTATTTTTCAGGAAATTAATAATGTATTATTCATTATATATTCGTGTCCTCAAGGAGACCACGAAGTCAGAAATACATATAGAGTATACTCATATGTAATAAAAAAACAAAAGTATCACGATCTACATCATTTGAGGACCTATTCATCTGAATATATATATAACTATATAAATAAAAATGTAAATGTTTGTTACTAACCGATAATCTCCAGTTTTATACCACTAATTGGTTTAGAATTTTGTGAGAGTATTTTATTCGAATACGGGCGTGTTTTTATACAGTTAATATAAAAAAAATATTACAATCATTAAAAAACATATTTTTGATTAGTCGTGTTTCCCCGAGAGGAGCCGAACGGAAATAATGAAAGTAAACATTACTTTCGTTTTTCAAGAATTTCACAGGAGAATTTTTTTCTGTTTTTATCACTAAACTTTAAACCATATTTCCTTGGTTCAGTAGAAAGTAATTTTTTTTTATTCTAACGAATATTTTCTTTTCTTTTTTCAACATTCCTTTTTTTTTTGTTTAACTCCAACGAAAAACATACATTAAAAAATGTTCTTTCTTAAACCATATTTCGTCGGTTCAGTAACGAATTGTTTACTCAATTTTTTATTTTATTTTTTGAACATTTCTCTTTTTTTTTTGTTTAACTTCAACGAAAGGCATTCCTTAAAAACTTTTCTTTCGTTTTGTTATAATTGATAAGACAGTAAATTTTTAACCATATTTCGTTGGTTCAGTAGAAACGAATTGTTTACTAAATATTTTATTTTCTTTTTTCAATATTTCTGTTTTTGTTTAACTTCAACGAAAGACATTAATTAAAAAGTTGTCTTTCGTTAATAAACTTTAAACCATATTTCATTGGTCCATTAGTAAGTAAATTCCTTTTTATTCTAAAAACTTATTCTTAAATTTTTCTTCATGATTGATATCCTATTATTTTGTTGTTTAATAATTATTTCATGCTGTGCCAATTATCATGTTGCGAAATATTAACCAGCCCAATCTTAGTAATGGCACACGTCTTTCAGTTCGAAAAATTAATGACAAACATCTTAGAAGCAACAATTTTGACAGGGCCTTGTAAAGGTTACGATGTCCTCAACTGCGAATTCCTATGATTCCAACAGATATGTAATTTCAATTTAAGAGATTGCAATTCCCAATTCGATTGGCATTTGCAATCACGATTAACAAAGCAAGGGACAATCTTTAGAATTGTGTGGCTTATATTTACACACTGTTTCTCACATGGGCAATTATATGTTGCCTGTTCCATAGTCGGCAACCCAGACAATCTCCTTATCTACACGGAAACTGGTACTACTATGAACATTGTGTATCCACAAGTATTGGAAAATTAAACGTATTAAAAACATTCATTTTCTTTTTTTTCCCCATTTAAACAAACTGAGCCACAGCAACGTGTGGCCGGGTAGAGTATATATATATATATATAGTCAGACATGCAGGACACTGCTGGAGAAGCAGGGACGAACTCATAAGAGATGTACTCTTATCTTCCCCCACACATGGCCGTGCAAAAGCAGGACGACCAGCACGAACATACATTCAGCAGCTGTGTGAGGATACGGGATGCTGTCCTGAGGACCTGCCTAGGGGGATGAACGATAGGGAGGAGTGGCGAGAGAGGATCAGGGATATCCGTGCTACCAGCGCGACATGATGATGATGATGATATATAGTCAGATTCATTTACCTTTAAAACCTCCTTTTATAAAACTAAGTCTCCTGTGTATTTTCTTTTATCTTATATATTGTTTGGCATTACAATAACATATTTTTCAACAGATTTTTCCAAAGATAAGCTTAGAATATCAAAATGCTAAATGTTAAGGTGCTGATGACTTAGGGGTGTTGTATTAATCATTTCTATGAATAAGAAGGATCAGTCTTTCAAGAAAAGAAGCATTTGGGACCGTATATATTAAGTAAGTTCAAATCTCTGCCCCAGGTCTTTGCATAAGATAGGTTGTTATTTTATCAATAAGACAGTATATTTCATGTTATCAATATAAGATCTTCTAAAAAGATTGTACAATAAACTGGAATTCATAGCAAACACAATGAAATGATCAGGTCCCCTATAACAAAGAGGATATGAATATTAAATCCTCTGCAAAAAGAATATCTGTTGCTTGGTCTAATAAGAGATTTCAGCTTTCAGCAAAATGATCTATAGTCTTGACCCAAGTTCATATTACGAAGTTTAAACAGTGAGTTTCAGATATTTGGAAAGGAAAAAGTTAAAAAACTTATTGAAAAGTCAAAGTTCAAAAAAGTTTCAAATAAACGCCAGAGCTTTTTATATTTTGCAATTATTTTCTGGACAGATCAAATGTGTTAACGCATTTGTTGTGTTATATAATGAACGTTATTAACAACTCTGTTGCAAGGAATATAAAAGAAAAAGAAATGCGTTTAAGATTATAGCGAGAGAAATAGTGTATCGTATTGGAAAGATGATATTGCGCTAACTCTGGAGAAAAATAAATAAATTTCTAAGAGTCATTATTTTTAACTGAATATTCACAAAATTATCTGCGTGTTTCAGCACGCATGCTCATGATTAAAACGAAGCGTCAGCATGTTAGATTAAAAAGGTGGAAGTGAAAAGTGCAATTAGAATTATACATATCAAGAACGTGGTCGTGCTTTAACGGTTATAATCGTAGGAAATGGACAAGGCGGCCAGAATTCAAAACCGGAAGGGGCTCATTTCTTTCAACTGAGTGATAATACACATTGGAGAAACATATATCAAAGTATTCTCAATCCAAATACAAAATAGTATACCTTGATACGGCCACCATTGTATGCGTTGTATAGTGGCTCGTACCACGTGACTTCCGGCATTTCGGATGAGTAAAAGACGTTGTGTTTCTTAAGCACGTCGAAACGCAAAAATCCTCAGTAGGAAGTAAGACCAACTTCGGACGTAACACCAACACCGCGAGACTTATAATATTTGTTGGACTGTACCAATTCAGTTAATAGATAGCTAACTCTATTTTCATTGTATATCTCTTCCTTAGCACCATACAACAGTGTGTGAGGGAAAATTTCGAATTTAAACCGGTAACATATTAACGTTATGATAAAGACTTCACTTTATGAAAGACGTATCTTATTAAGAATATATGGTTTTGATTACAATGAAATATTCAATTCGAGTAATGATTTGAAAAATAGCAAATCCTTTTTTAATAACTTTTAAATCTAGATAGATAGATAGATAGATAGATAGATAGATAGATACCCAGAAACTCCCACACAGTCTGTGGGGTACGTTTGTGAGGGTATTAAACCATAAAAGTATTAACACCTTCGTGATGCATTCAATAAATTTCCAGCCCGTTTTTTGTACAGACATTTAGAATTGTCAAAGACTTGAAAATTCAGTATGTTATTGCTATACATCTTTTGAGATGACTGACCAATTTTTATGATTTTAGCTTCAAATGAACGGCTACAGTAGCAATTGCAATACACCCTACTAAAACCTGATTGTCACAGCTGGTGAGTTTCAAAAATGCAATGTGGACGTGAGCACAATTAGAAGAACGATATGCAAGAAAATTCTGTTTTAAACTTGGAAAAAATGCCACTGAAACGTATAAAATGCTTCAGACTGCTTATCGACCATCTTGCATGAATGGAGAATAACTTTTTGAGTGGCATAAGAGATTCAAGGAAGGAAGAGAGTCTGTGAGGGATGATGACAGGTGAAGGAGGAGTAAGGAAGTCAATACACCAGAATTGATTGGCCAAAGTTTAGGGTTAGGGTTTCTATGTTGAGGTTTTAAGGGAGTTCGGCAAGAGAGTCCGTCGGAAGTGTTCAGCACTTTTCAAATTGGGTCATTGGCATTTCCGCCGGGACAATGTACCAGTCCACAACTCCATCATTGTCACAGACTATTTGACGAAGATGGGCATCAAGACAGTTCCTTACCCTCCCTATAGTCCAGACCTTGCTCCCTGTGACTTTTGGTTATTCCCTAAGCTCAGAGGCTGTCATTATGAGATAATTGAAGAGATGAAAGAGGCTGTGACGAAGGTCATTGACATGCTCACACAAGAGGACATCCATGGGCCTTCGAGAAGTTGTTGGAACGGTACAACAAGTGCATTGCAACCCGAGGAGGTTACTTCGAAGGGGACTAGAGTTTCATGTGTGTACTATCAGTAAAAGTGCCCATACGAAAACAGTTTGGAAACTTATTTAATGATCCTTGTACAAATGAATACCTTTAGGATATTATGATAAATATTCTCAAGAAGTTCACCAGCACGATAAACAGATGAAGAGAATAGCTCAGTGGTGATTTGAAAAAAAAGTGTTGATATTACAAAAGCAATGATTACCGAGGGAAGATGAAGATAGAGTGTCAAGAAGGAGGCTGGTCTTTTGGAATTTAAAAAACATGATTTTGACATAGAAATGTAAACATTTAAAAAAAAATGTATTTCATATTTTTTTAAATTGTTCTTAAAGAGCGGAGATTCAGGTCATGAAAAAAAGATACGCCTAAAATTATTCTTATTTATAAAGTTTGAAATAGGTGTGTTTTGTAATGAATGTCACGGTTTGCCAAATTTTTAAGCTTTCCTTTAACATAAAATAAATGTTGACAATTTTGTGAGAACTATAAAGTGGTGTATGTGTATGTGCCCGTGGTGTGATGGTTATCCTCGCAGGAAATGGACACGGTGACACGAGTTCAAATCCTTGACGAGACTGATTACATTTCACATATCACTAATACCCTTTGGAAATGTATGAATCCAATTATTCTCCCTCCAGCTATGGATAAATAGTAGGGCAGACTAGGTTCTTCAGCCTTGTTTAGGCAACTGATCTAGACGATGGAAAACTCTGAATTAAAACCTGTTAAAATCTGCTTGAAAAAAATTGACTTTGTGTCATATCCTGCCCGAATGGAGGGGTTGGTAAATATGATAAAGAAAAAAACAAAAACAAACACATACACACATCATCATCATCATCATGAAATCACGAAGCTCGCACGGATTTTCCTGACTCTCTCGCAGTTGGTCCATATCTTCCAACGCCACCTGTAATTCTTCTAGTCTACATCACGCGTCTGTACAGAGCTGTAGTAGGTATGTTTTTCTTGGTCGTCCAACACTGGCACGTCCATGTAAAGGGGTCCACTGGTGAACGTCACATATGAATTTGTCTTTGTTTCTCCAGCAGTGTCCTGCATGCCTTGTTCGTCTTATTTGGATGTTTTTGTGATAGGAGGAAGGTGGCCGTACAACTGTTGTTTGGTGAAAATTTGCTTCAAGTATTTGTGTTTAAAGATTATCTTGATTAAACGCACGCACACACACACACACACACACACACATATATATATATATATATATATATATATATATATATATATATATATATATATATAATATCATCTTTTGTAGATTATAATCTAGTCAGCTGGGGTTTTCAGCCTTTAACTGGAAATGTTGAAAATCTAACATCAATTTTACAGGAATATTGCAAGGAAAATTCATTGTTTATTCACGGACATTTTTAGTGTCTTATTTTTGTAATTTTTTTCGGTAGAAATATTCGATCCTGAAAATAAACTTTAAAAACTATCTTAATATTTAATTTAAAATATATTAATACTTTAAATGTGTTAAATACTTCATTTATTTCGGTAACATACGGACGCTGATGAAATTTACCAGTGAAAAAATATAAAGTTTAATATCAAAAGTAATAAAGCCAAAGAAAAATGATACATTTGCATGGATTTCAAAATTAATTCACTATTTGTACCAAGTCAGACAAAAGGGAAAAGAAATTACACGACTGTTCAATCTTTTTTCGACGACTTTTAATATCTAAAAATATTCTAAAAGCGGTTTAGTTCGATTTTATTGTTTCATTAGCTTTTTCCAATTCAAGAAGGAAAACAGAAGAAATGTGATTAAATTAAAATGGGAAAATGAAAAAGGTAATTGAGACTACCACCGACTGGCAAATATAAATCAATGAAAGAAGTATCTAGAACAAAAAAATATAAACTAATTATTTCGGAAAAGGTAATATCTGGAGAATAATGTTCATGTTGAATATGTTGATTGCAACCAGCTCTGTGAAAAAATATCTTGAACTGAGAAGCCTGTCAGTAAAATAAATGAACATATAGAATCTGGAGTGGAAAGATTCTTGAGATAATTTTGTACAATCAACTTCTTAGAAGATGTTGTTAATTATTCAGTCTAAAACTAATACAGACTGTTCTACATAACCTAATATTGAACCTGGGGCACAGATATTGCATAACCTCAATCCTCGAAAAATATTCTAAGGTTCATGATTTAACATGAAAGTTTAAATTATGTTTCCTAAATTTTTCGGGAATCTATAGTTCCATATTGAAAGTATCTAAGACAAACTAACTTTTGATTTGAAATTCGAAGTCACCAATATCTTATAATACACAGTTTTACAATAACCTTCAACTAATCTAAGTGCAGGGGGGTGTCCTCGTGGTGTTATGGTTAAAGCGATGGACTGCGGAATCGTAGTAAGCGAATTCGTACTCAAGTCGCACTATTACGTTCACTTTGGGGCAAATACCCTTGGGAAAGGTATGAACACTCTTGTCCTCCCAGCTATGGGTTAAATAGTAACACAACTGTTTTTCTTGGCGAATGGCTTTGGCTTTAAATAATCTTCAAAGGTTGATATACTATTAAAAACAAAGAAAACGAAACATAATCTAAGTGCAATTTAAAAGCAGTAGCACTGAAAATGGTCCATTCTGCCTTTTTATATGGAGGGCTCATGATCTCTGCATGCTAGTAATAGATGGTAAAACTCCACTTGATGTTTGTCCAAGAGATTGTAACATATTATCCAAATAAAAATGCAGTAACTGTTTCTGCAATACCCATTGTAACGTGAACCAAATTTCAATATAACGAAGGTCATCAAACATTTTTAAGACGCGCAGGAATGAAGATGCATATCGCTGCACGTTTTTCATCTGGTAGAACATCACTTTTATAAAACTGAAAATGCTGATACAAATTTGAGTATTATGCAACGCATCTCAAATCTGGGGGAAGCTTAAAACTTTCTATACCACTCTTGTATAATGTTATTTTCATATCATACACTCAGACAAAGCAAAAACCGGTAAAAAGTCATATAAGAGCGAGAAATTGTATGATTGCAACATTGCTTGTTTAAAGACATTAATGCAAACAAACTGATTAAACACACACACACACACACACACACACACACACATATATATATATATATATATATATATATATATATATATATATATATAATACAGCCGTGTTATTTTCTTAAGAATTTCCTGTTTCAAGTGGAGCATGGTATAAAGGAATATACATCATTAACTGTTGTTTCTAAACATATTCAATTTACTTTGAAATCCTTTAGCTTGTCATGTCCTTTTTTTTTAAATCAAGACTGTCTTCCTGGATTATTTGCTGGCAAAGCGATGCTTGTTGGAAAACAACAGTGGTATTATCTAAGACATAGATGGAGTTTAAACTATCAAACTTAAAATGTAAATGCACAGCAGTCCAATAATAAGTATACCTTGTTTAAAACATATTATTTATTCTATCATTGATTTATAAGGTATTCAAATTTTATCGATGGTGTAAAAATCTATAGAAATGTATCTTTACATAATTCTAAATTTTGAACATCTTTCTATATAAATTGTTAATATCAAAATCCTTGTATAGTATAAAGTATATAAAAAGAAAAATAAGACGATCTTAATTTCGCAAATATAATTGATATGCGTCAGATAATGAATTTTTGAATTAATATATTCCAATTAAAATAAAATGACAATATCTAGTCTGAATTATGAATTTTATTAATAAATATATAGGTAGTTCTGAGTGAATTAACATTCTGTTCGACATAATTTCGTATCAACATTTTTTTTCGGTTGTCAGGTGCACGCACACATAAACTGTAATTTAAAACTGAATAAAGAACACTTTTCTGTTTAATTCACGTGCAAATATTTCTCCATAGATTTTGCTGATAAAACGTTGAAATTTTTACGTGAAATTGCAAATATTATCTTCACCAGATATATGGTACACCCTCTCATATATATATATATATATATATATATAGAGAGAGAGAGAGAGAGAGAGACAGACAGACAGAGATGGAGAGAGGGAAATAGAGGGGAAAAAAGAGAGAGATGGCTTCCATTTTGCAGGATAACTTATGATTAATATTTCTGGAACGCGAATATCAAGAAAGCATTCTGAGTGCCCCTCCATCTCCCCCTCTCTCTCTCTCTCTCTCTCTTTATTACTATTTCTATTTCTACCTCTCTATATATATGTGTGCGAGCGTGTGTGTTTGTGTGTATATTTGTGTGAGTGTCTGTGTGTGTGCATGCGTGTTTGTGTGTGTGTGTGTGTGTGTGTGTGTTTATATCACTCTGTCTAACTGAGTCTGTCTGTATATCCATACGTTGCTGCATATGTACATTCTCAGCATATGTGAGTGTGCATCTACATGCATGGAAAATCATTCGTGAGGTTTATGATGCAGTAATTAAAGATATATTTTGCGCAACAAGAAGCTCATCATCTGAATTATTTAGGAAACTAAGAAAAAATATTAAAGACTGTATGTAACATATTGACTTTAAACCCAGCCGTCAATCGAGAAACAGGTGCATCCGGTCGAAGATATCACCTTGACAAGTGGACGGGTTGAATTCGGTGCAGATATAACCCGGTGCCACAGACAGTTCGAGTTAGTTGGAGTCAGTTGAAGTTGAAGTTCAAGTTGAAGATCGTGGCAGTGAGAACAAGCTCCCAGCAGAGAGCTTAGGCCCTAAGGGCCCTAGGTTGAGTAGCTCAGCATAATGAGAATGAAGTGCTGCTCTAGTCAGAGGAACTTGGGGTCAATATGTTGCAGTCTGTTCAGTCTCCAACTCACCTCTCACACACAACGTGAAAACTTTGATTTGTATCCGTTTTGTAAACGCATTGGCCACTAAAATACCATGATGCATACATTTTCGCTTTTAAATTTTTCCTCCACAAACCGTTCTCTCGAAAAAATTCTATGGCATTGGAGGTGTGGTGAAATATGTAGATTTGACCAGTTACATTTCTCTCAATATTCGGCAGCAGTCTCATCTTAACATATTCGTTATGTCCTCCGCGGGCACCACTGGTGGTGTAACGGTTAGCAAGGTAGACTAGCAAACCTACACGAGTGAGTTCTAGTATCATTGGCCGCCCCATTCATTCAACCTTGTGCCACATTGAAGCAAAGAGCTTTGGAAATTAATACTTCGTTGTGTCCTCCGTTGGATTGAAATGACACGCTTTGTGTCCGAGCAAACCTATATAGGAGAACATTGCTCACCCATTGAAAAAAATATTGATGGTTGGATTGGGAGATATTCTGGGACTGTCGTGATCTCTGATGGGCTGAGCATACATATCAGAATATCGTAATGATTAACAGCCACCAATCGCTATGTCTTTAAACATACTTAGATGTAAGTATGTATGGGTGTGTATTTGTCAGGTAAATATTATTTAACTAGCGTTTTGATCAGGTATATAATTCTGCTTATTTTATGCCATTATGGGATACATTTCTAATATTGATCTCTGGATCCTAATTGATATTTGTGGATTAATGTCTGCGTGTGCTTTCATTTTGAATAAACAGTATCTATGACATATATTACTGACAATGAATTAGGAATCAATACGGACAGAATTCCGATAAGCGTAATTCTTTCTCTTTTGTGACAAAATCGATAATATTAACAAAATTTCTGAAGAAAACATTTCCATAATTTTTTCTCATCATTGAAACAAGAATGAATTTTATCAGAGGCAACATATACATATGTATGATGGACGAAAATATATCCTTTAAATAATAAATAGCTAAGACGAATAATATCAAATGTGTTTAATGCACACGCACACAAAAGTCAATAAATATATGAATATAATAATCGTAAAGGTAAGCACACACACACACACACACACACACACACACACATATATATATATATATATATATATATATATAATATATATATATATATATACATAAATATATATTTATATATAAATGTATTTTCGTATATATGTGTGAATTTGATTAAATAAGACACACTTTTCAGCATATTTTCTAAATGATCGTTCAATTTTTATACGATTAATTTGACATCAGACGAATTAATTCCAAATGGTGTCATATTTTTGCCTGCTACTTTCGGCTCCAGCTGGAGCAATCTTCGGGGAAACGAACTTTGGATTGTTAAACCAAATGACAAGTCATATGAATTCATTAAGTCACAAGGAAGAAAGACATGTGAGAAGAAATGGCAGGAACAATATTAACAGCATTAGACTGGTGTGTCTTCGTGTAGTAGTCCACAGAAGAAAATTACTGTTAAGTTGTTCTCTTCATATTTTTTTGTTTTTTTTTTTGTTTTTATGGTAAGTGGCTAAAGAGTTGCTGTTTCGTTGGCTGCTGCTTCAAGAATATGTTCAAAAGTTGTTGTTCCCATGAAGCTTTTTGTCCAAGCGTTTAATTAGAGTTCAGGTTGTCCATGAATGCAGTCATAGTGACACAATTATAGCTTGGAAAAATTCCCGTTTTAGTTCATCGGAGACGTCAAATTTCCTTATAATCAATAGCTTGGCAAGAAAAGTCCATGCCTGAGCGATATATATATATATATATATATATATATATATATATATATTATATATACTATATATATATAGAGAGAGAGAGAGAGAGAGAGGGGCATTCTATTGATTAGTGAGTCCCTCGCAAATGTTACTCCCCCACAAGTGGTGAACAAAATGTTCAAACACCCCAGTTTCAATTAGATTCTCACGTTGAATTGAAACCGGCTATCTCTTGCTTTCTTGCGTCTCCCTCCTAAAGAGAACAGTTTTTTTTCTATATTTGAACAGTCTTTCTCATGTTACTCCATTATAGTTTCTAACAAACTGTAAAATAACAAAAAAATACACCCCACGAGCAACAGGTAACCCACAGGTAAAATTCAAAACGCTATCTTTCTCATGAATAGGGAAAGTTAATATCATGCGCTTGTTAAATCCCTCTGCAACGTAGTTCCTTGATAGTAGGGAGAACATTTTTACCCCACCTCGTTGTAATTCTAACATTCATTTGAATATAGGAATTTTCCTATTATCATCATCAGTATTTTTTATTCCAATACTATTATTTATAAGAGGAAGCGTGGTTTTGTAGTTAATATGCTAGACTGTGATATCGTAGCAAGCTAATTCAAACACTGCTTGTGCAATCATCTTCCCTTTCGAACTGATACAGTTGGGAATGATATGAACGTTATTGCCGCCCAAGCGATGGTTTATTTAGTATCATTACTATTCTACTGCAAGGGTGGTTTTGCATTGAATAACCATCAAATACGTCATCAAACATAGAAATCAGACCAATTATTATTGCTAGAACGTTTTTTACCTTATATATATATATATCTTTTAGGAAAAACAAAAACCGGTCATATTAGGATTATAAATTTATTTCCATCCTGTTATGGGTTTTTGATATAAATCAAAAACAGCAAAAAAAAAAACCTAACTAACAAGACTTTTTCAGATCTTATGGTTAAAATAATTTAGAATAGACAAAGGAAAGAAGGGTGGGAGAAGATAGAAGAGGGGTGAAGATATTTTTTTTTATAAATTTATTTCCATCCTGTTATGGGTTCAAACTATATATATATATATATATATATATAATATATATATATATATGTGTGTGTGTGTGTATTACTTTATAGAAGAAAAAAACACAATATTTTTATCACCCAAGACCCCAAATGAAAGACATTTTGTATGGAGAACAAATGGTATACTAAAGCACATTTTCCTGAAGCATAATTTATTCTGTATCCAGTCTGTGCAAAGAAAAGTCCTTTCCTACAATTTTTTCTTGAAAATATATCAGTATCTTCTCGAATTGTTGGGACAATTCTATAGTTAGCCTTTTCTTTTCTTTTGGAATGAATTTTTATTTTCCTCATAAATTGTTTGCTTAAATGCTATGACAGACGAACAAATAAAATCAAAATAATCATCTGGAGCTTACAGGTTAAATCCTGACAACAAGCAAGTAACAGTACAGGAATACTTAACACTTGTACCCCATTGTAGCTAACAAAATCAAAACAGGCGACCACCGTGGATTCAATAAAGTTCGTAGTCCGAAGTTCCGTCTCAGTTCCCGAGTTCAACAAACACCTGAAGGAATCCAGAGGACATGTCGACCGAAACGTTGTGGAAATTACAATAAAGATGAAGATAATAGTCCCGAAATCCCTAAATGATAAAAATTAAAACACTCCGTGAGAAGAAATAATCTCAGGTTTCATCAAGTCTATAAGTAACACGAACACATTCAAGAAAATAAAAGGAGCGAATTTTATAGATATTGTAAGAAATAGATAAATATGTTTCGCCAGTGGTTAATATTTGTCTTCTACTCCAGCTAAAAAAAATCCCTTCTGTCAATGATGATGGGGTCAGTAAAATTTCAGTAAAATTTCCGGTCATTAATGTTTGTAAAGATTTGTGCATATGTGAAATTAAATCCAGATGAGAGGTTGTTTTTTTTTTTTGTTTAATGGCATATCAACTATTTGTAGGTTATTTAATGCCAAAGCCGTTCTCTTAGAAGAACAGTAGCGGTACTATTTAACCAATAGCTTGGAGGATAAGGGGGTTCATAACTTTTCCAAGGGTATTTGCCCGAAAGTGAACGTAATAGCGCGACTAGAGTACGAACTGGCTTACTACGATTCCGCAGTCCATCGCATAAACTATTACACCACGAGGATACCCCCTCCACATTAGTGTTTTTTTAGTCACAATCGAAAATAACCTTGTAAGGAAATGAAAACGCCGAAATCATTTCTCGAAGAGAAAAGAAATGCATAGGACTAAGTTAAAACGAGACAAAAATAAATAAATCGAAGACAGCATCAGGAAAAGAAAACCAAAAAAAACCAAAAACGAACTAATAAAAAAAAATGATTAAAAGTAAGATGTTTTTTAAAAAAGTAAAATAAAAAGAAAAAAAAAGAAGAGAAAAAGATAGAAAAATAAATAAAGCAAATATTGCAAAAAAAAAAAAAAAGAATAATAAAATATTTCCGACGGCCTGAAAAACAAATAGGTTGCTAATGCACAATTAGAATTTGTCTCATTACTATTGATAATATGTCATTGAAAAAAAACCTTCTATTGTATCGATAGTAAAGGAGAAAAATGAATAGGTAAAAATTCTGAGGTTGCGGAACACTTAGCAAAATATCTTGAAGGAACGAACTCTTATTTGTGGTGGAAAATAACTATTATTCCTTTCTTGGATAGAGAATTTAAACCTCGTTATCTGTTCAAAAATGATAAAAAGAGACAATACATGTATATCGATTTCTATCTTCAGTCGTGTATAAAATGTAAAACCTTAGAATTGAACATACAATTATAGAATATAAATGGGGAATTTAGATAAATGTGAAAAAGTATTGAAGTGTGTGTGTTTGTGGGGGATGTTTTCTTTATAAGTATCTGATATTTGAAGGACTTTTTAAGTACTTTCCTTTGCATAAAAAAGAAAAAAAGTTTAGAAGAGAAACTATAGAAAATCATTGTTGACGAAATAACTTATGCTATAGTTTTCAAGAGATATCTTCTTTTTTTTTATTCAATATAAAGCAGAGCCACGAATAAACATTTGCGATTAAACTTACTTTCATTGTCAAAAATTCCATGACACCGTATCAATTGTCAGTACATATATATATATATATATATATATATATATATATATATATATATATATATATATATATATATATATATATATTGAGGAAGTGTAAATAATTGATAAACATTTAACTGCCATCCCGTTTCTTCTGTTTTTTAACCTCCACACACACACACACATATATATATATATATATATATATATATATATATATATATATAGAGAGAGAGAGAGAGAGAGAGAGAGAGAGAGTAGAGTGTTCGCCAGTGGTCCGGAAGACCTAGGTACAATCCCAGGTCGCGTAATACCAAAGACTTTAAAGATGGCATTTGATACTTCCTGGATTATTACTAAGAAATAAAAGGTATACAGAGGTCACTGTCTAAATCCCATGAATTCTGACTTACATCATTAATCCCAACAAGAACAAAAAAATCCATTAATAAATTTTAAATGCTTGAAAAAATCCTTGTTGCGTCATAAAAAAAAATGTAAAATATCAGTCTGCTCATCATTAGTGATGTAGGGTAACCACTGATATATATATGTATGTATATATATATATATATATATATATATATAAGTGTGTGTGTGTTTGTGCGTGAGTGAGAGAGACATAGAAAAGTAGTATTTTACTGCTAAGCTTTTTGCTTAGATGTTGCACAAGGCCGTTTGAATTGAACACTAATGAGAATTGAACTCACTTTTGAAGGCTTACCAGGCTAGCTTGCAAACCATTACACCAACGGTGGCGCCTGAAAGTGAGAGAGAGATAGATAGATAGATAGAGAGAGAGAGAGAGAGAGAGAGAGAGAGAGAGAGAGAGAGAGAGAGAGAGAGAGATGTGCATTTTACTCAGACATTTTTCTTTTATGTGGCACTAGGCCTTATGAATAGGACACACGTATAAACACAACACACTTGTGAAGGTTTGAGAGTCTAGCTTGCTAACATTACACCTGCTGTGGCGCCCAAGCGAGAGAGAGAGAGAGAGAGAGAGAGAGAGAGAGAGAGAGAGAGAGAATATTTCATTCAGCTATTTCCTCAGATGTAGAGCAAGCCGTCTGAATTGGACGCAAATAAGAATCGAACTCACTTGTTATGCCTTGCAACTCTAGCAACAAACAATTACACCCAATACGGAGAACGAGAGAGAGAGAGAGGGAGAGAGAGAGAGAGAGAGAGAGAGAGAGAGAAATCGTTGGTGGATTTATGCATTGAATGGTGTTCTAGAAAACATTTTGAAAATGTTTTGTATTATTCAAAAAACACTGGAAAAGTAAATTTACTTTATTGGCAAAGTATACTAGGATTCATTAAGCTTTCATGCATTGAATAGTGATCTTGAAAAATGTTTAATGGGATTGCATATTGAAATATGTTTTCATTTATGTTTCCTGGCAAACAAGAGAGGGCATTTAAGAAGAAATTGTAATGAGACGCTAATGAATATAACTAATTATATAATTAAGAATGTGATTAAATTATGAACTCATAATACCTGTGAAGTGGGAGGGTGAGTCAAAATGATTATGAAATAATATATATGGAGCGAAAGAAATCGAAAAAGAATGTTACATGAAAGAAAATACAAGGAAGGAAGGAACGAAGAGAGAGCAGAAGGAGAGAAGTGGGAATAAGATAGATAAAAGAGCGCAATTAAGAAATTAGGAAGAAAGAAAAACAATTTAAAAAAAGAAACCAGAAGAATAAGAAATTGAAGGAGGGACAGTTAAAGATCCAATGGGAGTGAGGAAAAGGAGTGAAGGAGTAACGAAAGAAGGAAAAAAAAAGAAAATGACTAAAAGAATGCAAGGCAGCAAGAAAGAAAAAAAGAAAAAAAGAAAGGGAAACAATCCATCTAAATAAAGCAACCAGGCAAAAAAGAAAGAAAGAAAGAAAGAATGAAGGAAAACGTAACTTCTCTGGAAGAAAGGAAGAAAAGTAATATGTGAGGAAGGAAGAAAACTAACGACAATAGAAAATAGAACAATAAGAAAGAGGGAAGGAAAATTCTTCTGAAAATCAAAGGAAATGATAGAGGTAGGAAGGAAGGAGAATGGAATCAAATATAAAAAATTAAGGAAATAAGAAAAGCCGTTACTAGAAAGAAAGAAAGAAAGAAAGAAAGAAAGAAAGAAAGAAAGAAAGAAAGAATTACTTGAAAAGAAAAAACAAAAATGATAGAAATCAAAGAGGAGGGGAAAAGTCAAGGAAAGAAAGATAAACTCAGAAGTAGGGAAAAAATTGAGGAAATGGATGCATGAAGAAAAATATGTAGGTGGGGAGAAGAGAAAAGGTCTTGAAAAAAGTTGAAATTATCATAAGGAAAAAAGAGAACAGCATAAAAATTAATAAATTATCAAAACAACTAATATAATGATCTTCAAAAATTAGGATATTTAGTGAAATACAATATCGAAAAATAATGGATGTTATCAACACTATTATATTTAGAAGCATGAAACGTATTAACAAAAAAAGTACCAGATGAGAAGAAATAAACAAAAAACGAAATATAGAATTCTACAAGAATTAAAACAAAGTCCGAAATTAATTAAAATAAATATGCAGATGGGCGAATTGGAACTTAACTAAGTAACTGTGTGGAATGATACTGTTATACATTAAGAAAGTGAATTAGAAACTGATACTTAAATATTTGTTGTATAAAGTAAAATATATAATGAAATAATCCACGTGTTAGAAAAGATAAAACAATCACTAACTAACCATAATATATCTTAATCTATTTTGCGTGTTTCCGGAATTTGGAGTGGCTGCCAAATGTTACTTTAACTAATGTTGCTTTAAGCAGCACTTTTACCTCGACTTCCCTAAATTTTGATTTTGTCCTTCCGATTCATTTTTGTAAAATATGAATGAATTCATTAAGTGTGTTGCCTTAATTTGATTTTAATTCGAAGTCTCTCAATTCGCCGGGAAAAAAGATAATGCAATTTATAATGTTTGGTTAGCGAAATATTAATTAATGTGATTTATACAAAGGATCTTCCAGGCTACCTGAGTCTTCCAGTTAGATTTGTAAATAAGAAGCTGTAATTAATCTTAAAACACAAAGTCTCTTACAAAACAGTCAATTCAATGAGACCGCAATTGAATAAAAGCATTGTGTAAATCGACCATCAATCTTTTTAAACTGATAATATAAATTCAAAAAAGTAAAAAAAAATTAGAAAAATATATTTTTTTTAAATTCTGGTGCTAAAGATCGTTGTCTCGTGTGTGGAGGTTAAAAAACAGAAGAAACGGGATGGCAGTTAAATGTTTATCAATTATTTACACTTCCTCAATAATCCAGGGGAGACTTACAAAACGTATTTATCAGTAAAGAAATAGATTTGCTGGTCGCTTTTCTGCAGAACCCAATTATTAATGATAACATGAGTCGGAACATAGTCTCAGTTAAAGCTTAAGAAATGTCATAAAATCTGAGGTCAGTTAATTGCTCTTTTCCATTTGACTGAATCTCAAAGAGTCCTGAGATGAGATAGAATTACTCGACTTCTCCAGCCATAAAGTAGGAATCTTTTACAGCAGATGATTATGGAATATTTTTATAGCGATATTAAGAGAAGAGTATATTTACTGAGGCCGGAGATATACGTGAAAACAGATGGAGTATGCAATGAGCTATGTAGATTTGCAGATAATCCTTTTGTATGGTATGAAACAGCTCTTTGAGGATCTTTTTTATCGTCCTTTTTCTAATCTATGCTTTGGCATGTCTCGCCGTAAAGAAAAAAAAAAAGAACAAAAAGTTTTTTGAGTTTCTAAGAATACCAAACCCTTATAAGTACCAGGGACATTGGCCCAGCGGTTAGAGTGTTCGCCAATGGCCTGGGAGACCTGGGTTCAATCCCAGGTCGAGTCATACCAAAGACTTTAAAAATGGAACTTGATACCACCTTGCTTAACACTCAGCATTATAAGGTACGGTTCAAGGGTAAAGTGGAGCAATCCTGGGAATGGAGTAGCGCCCTCCCCTACACCTTGGTGTAGTAGCTATCGAAAAGGGAGCCTTCGGGTCACCCTCGACTATGGTCGCTAACTTTAC
This sequence comes from Sepioteuthis lessoniana, assembly GCA_963585895.1. NCBI lineage: Eukaryota > Metazoa > Mollusca > Cephalopoda > Myopsida > Loliginidae > Sepioteuthis > Sepioteuthis lessoniana. The sequence continues at coordinate 35,068,779 of OY757912.1, read as the reverse complement.
TAACTATAAGTACCAGCTTAGTTGGCATGCCTGACCAGCTATCGTGACCACTTCCTCATTTGCTGTTTTCGTCACAATTTAGAAAAAAAAAATTTACCTTCGTCATTCATGTTTCTCCCGGGTGCTGGATTTAACTGAACTATATGTACTCTGAAACCTTTCCTTTACAATGTTACAAAGTACTGCTTATCAGAAATTGTTATAATTCGAGGAAATTATGTTTAGAATGGGGCCTTATTCTCCAAATTATAACCACCCCATCGTTGTAACTCAGGATACGTTGACTGTATACGCAGCTGAGGGATTTGGCTCCTCTCTCCCAAAAAGGGGTGTACTGGGTAAGACAATGAACTCTTTTTAATGGGAATTCAACGGTTCTGAAGACCTGGTTGGTTGGTTTGTTGGTTTTATGGCATATCAAACTCTGTAGGTTATTTAACGCCAAATCCATTTATATATAAATAATCTATTCTATTGAAAACAGTTAAGTTTAGCATAAGTACACAGTTTATTTGTCAAAAACATTTCCATTTCAAACTATTCAAGCAGTTATATGTAATAATTCAGTTAAGAGTAAATACAGTTTTAATGTTGAAAAACAGTTATATTTCAAGTAATTCAGTTAAGCATAAGCACGCAGTTTAAGTGTAAGTATTGTCAAAAACGTTTCTATTTCAAGCTATTCAGTTTACTCAATTCAGTTTAGCATAAGTATGCTGTTAGTTCTATTTAACCCTATCAGGTGCTACCATTCCGGGCCAGAGTGGACCTGGGAGCGATGGCAATAAAGGGGTACTCCGGATTCCCCAAAGCTCCAGGACTGCTGGAACCGCACCATCAGATTGTTTAGTGTCATATCCAGGACACTCGTTAGGGGGGTCTTACCCCTCTGCAGAGGTGCAGTCAGTGTACTCTACAGCCCCAGCTGACTGGGCAATCTGAAGACCTGGTAAGAGTACAAAGCCCTTTCATTGCTACTAGTCACATGACAACCCTGTCTTGGAGTGACAGTACATTAATGAATTAAACTCATATTTTTGGTTTGGTTAGGTTTTATGGAATATAAAGAAAGAACCTGGTTAAATTGTCATTAAATTTATTTCGGCAAAGAATATCGTTATACTCATCGTCTTATCAGAAGACTGCACATGTGTAATTTTAGGTTAAAAACTAGCCAATATGAATTACAGTCATTAAATATATACTGGTGACCATAATGATAGAATGGCATAGACTCGTCAGAAAAAGTAGGTAAAACTTTTTATCTAACTTGTTTAAGATTCTATAATTTTCACAGACAATAAATACGATATTAATCGTTATTTTGTGAAATTCTGGTGGTATTTGATATGATAATAAAAAAAAAAGTATTGAATAATTCAATGATTAACTGCAAAACCCAGGGCTGCCCTATGACGAAACTATGCCGTTCTGAACATTATGGCGGCCACTGTATATGAAAAAAACATATATAAATTTAAAATCTCCGGCGAAAGTAAAGGATATTAAAACAATAATGTATTAAAAAAAATTAAGAAACCAGAAAATGGTTTTCCCTGTAAATTAACCCAAACCCATCTAAATATATGCTTGATTTTTTGTATAAGGCAGATTTTTTTAAATAATGTAAGCTGGGGAACTAAACTAGCATATTCATATATATTTTTGTTTACTCCTTTTACATGTGTTAAATCCCTCAGTTAATAGGGTCATCATCTTCCTGCAAAAATAAGCAATCTTCCAGCAATCAATAGGTTTCTTTAATTAACCCAGAAATGGTCAAAGAGAATTAACCACACCAGAAATTCAGAAATATTTATTAATTTCAATGATTCCTTCCTTATCTAAATCGCAGCGTAATACAATACTTGTAATTAGTGAAATAAATGTAATTATTTTCAATAAAATCATCCAAAATCAGTATCCTGTTTCTTTTTAATATTCTACATGAGTATAATCAACACTCATTGTCTTCGAACGCTGTCTGGACATATATATATATGTATATATATATATGATTTGAAAATACATTATGATAATAGTACTTTTAAACAAGCCAAGACCAATAATTGACACTCAGATAGATTGTTCACAGTTTTGTTATGTATCATCAATCAGGTTTTTTACACAGACTTAAATGAACGAACAGTTATATCACAAACAATTCAATTTAGCATGTCATTTGTTTGCACCCAATTTAAATATCAAACAGTTCTATTTGACCCATAGATAGGACCCTATCAGGAGCTACGTTTACGAGTCTGGGAGGACCTGGAAATGATGGCAATGAAGGCGTAGCCCACATTCCTTTCACCATCGGATAATTGAACATCATATCTAGAACGCACGTTGAGAGGTTTTACTCCTCTGTAGAGAAGCGGTCGGTGTATTTTACTGCCCCAGCGACTAGGATGAAGTTTTTTCAGTCACAAGCTTGAGTAACATGAGGTTGGAAGACATTTGAGTCAAACTTATACGTATTCGAAATGACCATATGCAAAAGATTTTTAAAAATCTCTACAGAAACAATCACTTAGACATAAATCTCATAACCTATAGTTGCCCTCCAAAAAATGAAAGTATGCTCTTAAATTCAATTATTCGATCGATCAATCATAATTCTACAAAAATACCAACTTAAAAATACTTAAAGACAAATCACTTGCCTGGTTAAATTTTTATTTTCAGAAATCATCGCAGAATTTCTTTTAAGAACTGTTGATAAGTGAATATTTAGTAGTATCTTATCACTTTGTGGTTAAGGCAAGAGAAGTATATTCTAAATGTTATGGAGCTCATTACGAAGATTTAAACATTTATCAACTGATAAATTGGTAAAATAGAACGTAATATCCAAGCAATAATCACGTTTATCTTCAAGATCTAAGCTTTAATCTGCTCGTGAAATCAAAATAAATTTTAATGTGCAATGGAGTTATAATTTCTAGGATGGAAATCTATGCTTTTCCAAGATTTTTGCAATTTTTAGAAAAGAGCCAGAAATAGGTCTTAAATGAAAATAATGTTTGTGTGTATTTACTTCGTGTAGTTAGCAATGACCTTTTCATTTCATACTATATAGATTTAAAAAAACAAACAAACTGTGAGTTATAGAGATGAATGTCATCATCATCATCATATCGCGCTGGTAGCACGGATATCCCTGACCCTCTCTCGCCACTCCTCCCTATCGTTCATCGCCCTAGGTAGGTCTTCAGGACAACATCCTGTATCCTCACATAGCTGATGAATGTACGTTCAAGCTGGTCGTCCTGCTTTTGCGCGGCCATGTGTGGGGATCCATAAGAGTACATCTCTTATGAGTTCATCTCTGCTTCTCCAGCAGTGTCCTGCATGTCTGG
>OY757912.1:35057917-35062917 GCA_963585895.1 Sepioteuthis lessoniana | reverse complement strand
GTACGTTTGATAAATATTTAGCAGAACACATAAATATCTGTTTAAAAAATTACTCTATGTTCACGAATTTTTTAGTGCCAATTTATAATCGTTTTAACATACATTTTTTATTATTATTATTGTTAGTAGTGTTATTATTCTTAAGTTTTACTCCTTGAGAGTTTTTCGCACCAGTTTTGGCTGATGGTCTTCCAGTGGACAAGGAGTCTAGTCTCCAGGAATCTCCTCAGTATTCTGGCCGTTCTAAATAATGTTGTAGTTTGGGTGATTTGCACTCGTCCTCCAACTTCCAAGTCCTCCAGTCCTTTTAATTATCCTTCAGTTACTGTACCAACAGCACCACTTACAATTGGTATAATTGTCACCTTCATGTTCCACAGTTTCTTCTATTCCCTAGCAAGGTCGAGGTACTTATCCTTCTTTTCCCATTCTTTCAGTTTTATTCTGTGGTCAGCCGGGACAGTGAAGTCTGCAATTTTGAAAATTCACTGTTTTTATTAATTATTATAAGGTCTTGACTTCTGGCTGAGATTAGTCAACCGTCTGTATATCAGAATCCTATAAGGAGTCTATGCCCATCATTTTCTATGACTAATGGTGGTTTGTGCATATACCATTTGTTTGTATGGTAAAATTTAAATTTCTTGCATATCTCACAGTGGATCACCTTGCCCAACCAGTCGTGTGTAGTCTTATACACTTTCTGTGATAATTTGATGCATTCAATTATTTTGCGTTTGATCTTTTCGTCTCTATCACCACATAGGTTACATTTGCTATTTTATTGCGTCTTATCCATTATTGCTTTGATCTGATTGGTTCTTATAGCATTGTTTTGTGTTGCTATTAGGAGAGATTCTGTTTCTCTTTTAAAGTTTCCTTTTCTTAGCAACGTCCTTCTTTTCTCTTGCAAGATATTGTTTATTAGTCGTTACTGCTTGTGTGTTTCTCACATCAGTGTTAGCCGATTGTCTTTCCCTGAATTTTGAGTTAAATAAGTCCCCTTAGTCTCCAGTACTCTCGGCAGTTTTCCGGCCGATCTCAATAATTCTTTAGTTTAGATAGACTCCTCTTATTTTCAAGTCTTCTTGTCCTTTAATCTATCCTTTGGTGACTGTACCAAGATCACCAATAACAATTGGTATCACCATCACTTTCATGTTCTATAGTTTTTTTTTTCAATTCCCTAGTAGCTTTGTGGTACTATAACTCTTTTCACTTTCTTTCACTTTTACTCTGTGGTCTGCTGGGACAGCAAAGTCTACAATTCTGAAACTTTACTTTTTTTTCTTGATTATGATAAGGTCTGGTTGTCTGACCAACATTTAATCCTAAAATCCCAGCGGGGTTTGTATCTCTCATTCTCCAGGGCAGATGCCGGGTTGTACATATCCGATTTGTTAGTCAGGCAAAAATGTATATTTCTCGCACATTTCCCTGGGTATCACCTTTCCCACCCAGTTGTGCCTAGACTTATACTCATTCTAGTTTGTGCATTTGCTTAATATGTGAGTGCTTCTGGTTTCTGTGATCAGTTTTCTACCACGCTGTTCTCTGTAGTCTTTGAGTCGTTGTATCGATGCGTCAACGCTGCCTTCAATGCTGGCAAGTCCCTTATCTCTCTCTTTTCTTGACACATATAGGCTTTCAACGTAATATCAGCGATGTAAGACCTTATGAATTGTTATTAGACAGCTTGTTCTCTAGTCCTTTTATTTGAAGTCTTCTCTGGTCCACAGTAAGTTTGGTCCCGAGTATCTTACAAGAGAACTGGCCAGGTCTTTATTCCTTTGATTAGGTTTCTGCTATATAGTTTAATCTCTTTCTGATTCTCCTGAGATATGCTTTTAATTTTTTCTTTCATTTCCCCTGTTTGATGGTGTTAGCTTCGAATATTACCAAGTATTTGTATATTTTCTCTTCTCTGCTCGTTCTGATTTTCTCTTGATTTGGTAGTTCGATTTCTTCTTTCATGTGTCGTTTCCCGCTTTTCATTGCTAACATGGTGCATTTGTCTTTGACAAATCCCATCCCTATATCTATACTGTACACTCTAACAGTCTGTATTAGAATTTCCAAATCTTTTTACGTTTTTCGCAAACAGTTTGATGTCGTCCGTAGCTGTTTTTTTCTTGCAATTTACTGAGTTTGTATCTGGCTGTGCATTTCCTCAGAATGTGACTGAGTGGCATCATCTCCATTGCAAAAAGTAATTGTGAAAATGCATCTCTTTCGAATATGCCTCTTTGGATCTTTATTTCTCCTAAGCTTTTTCCTCCCTCACCAGGTTTCCATAGTTTTCTCGAGAACATTTATGACTTCCTCGGATATTTGATTAATTTGAGGCAATGGAAAATCCATCTTTGGGCGAACATATCGTAAGATTTTTGTATTCAGTCCTAGCCATAACTAGATTTTTCTTTCTCTTTTTACTCTCGTTGAGGATGTGTTGATCTCTATACCGTAGTTCTCATGTCCCTCAGCTTCCCTTGCAGCATCCTCTCTGTTCTTCAGAGGAAAAGTCTGCAGCTTTTCTGTGAGTAGTAGATCGCCTACCTAATTTGAGCCGTTAGTATTTTTCATATCATCGGTTGGCGTGTTATAGGTTTTTAGTGTTTTGGGGCTGTTCTTTTGAGGGGGTCTCTCTTGATCAAGGTGTTTTTTCCTTTGGACATCCCTTCATGTAACTCTGTTTTCTGAATGCATTTATTTATTTCAATAGCCAGTCTGTTGGATACGGGGATGGGATTTTTAAAACATTCAAATTGCAAAATGTCGATATACATTTCAATTAGCGCCCAGAGTGAAAAAAATCATTATGCATTTCAAATTATCATCATCATCATCATCATATCGTCTCGCTAGCACGGATATCCCTGATCCTCACTCGCCACTTCTCCCTATCATTCATCGCTTCTGGCAGGTCTTCCGGGCTACATCCCGTATCCTCATATAGCTACTGTATGTAGGTTCGAGCTGGTCGTTCTGCTTTTGCTTGGCTATATGCGGGGGTCCATAGGAGTACATCACTGATAATTTCGTCCTTGCTTCTCTAGCAGTGTCCTGCGTGTCTGGTTCGTCTAACTTGTATAGTTTTCGTGATGGGAGGCAAGTGGCCGTATAGTTGGTGCCTTGTTGGGTGTTTCCGCCAGGATCTCACCAAGTAGTAGATAGGAGAAAAAATTCCCCTTCCATTTCTAAGCTAGTAGGTGTTGGAATATTTTAAAAAATTTTCCTAATAAGAGATCACGTGACCTTCGCGAACAACTAACCACCCCACACCAGTTTATTTGCGATGTTTGGGTGCTCCCGTGAATATATTCAAAATCATAACTCAAAGATTCATTGAAAAATATACAATTTCTAACAAGCCAAAAATTAAAGGTTCGAAACGATCCCTGTACTTTTCGTAATAGTTCGGCTAAAAATAGGTTTAAAATTAATAGCGCTATCTTCCTTTAAATTGCATAAAGTTGACACACATTTCACGTTGAACCCAGAGTGAAAAATTGATATTGCATTTCAAATTAAAGACAAATATTTCTTACTGTTTCTCGCCAAGTAGAAGATAGTAGGAGCAGAGATTCCCTTTCTATATTTTTGCCAATTTTTCATACCAAAGTCTGTTGGTCGGCTTTCACTAGTGTCTAAGTGACAGTAAACCTCCTCTGATCTTCTATACTCTTCTTTGTATTTTAACCGATCTCAACAATCCTGTAGTTAGGATACTCTTGAAACTTTCTCCGATTTCTAACAATTCCAATTCTCTAACCGGGCCTTTAGGTATTGCCCAAAGTACATCTGCTACAATTCATCTCAATTTTAACCATACGTTGTACAGTTTTGTTGGTTTTCTGGTAGGGTCCAAATACCTGTTTATCTTTTCACATTCTCTTATTTTTGCAGTGTGGTCCATTGGGACGGTAAATTTTACAAGACGACAAATTTTCTGATATTTGTTTCTTATGTTCTTCTAGTGGATAATATGTGAATCTTCTGGTTTTTTGTTTCTTATTCTCTTCTAGTGGATAATATGTGAATCTTCTGATTTTTTGTTTCTTATTCTCTTCTAGTGGATAATATGTGAATCTTCTGGTTTTTTGTTTCTTATTCTCTTCTAGTGGAGAATATGTGAATGTTCTGATTTTTTGTTTCTTATTCTCTTCTAGTTGTGAATTTGTGAATGTTTTGATTTTTGTTTTTTATGCTCTTCTGGTCCAGAATATGTGATCCGTTTGTAATTCAAAATCCTACTGGATTTTATAAGTCTTATACTCTATTAAGGATTTTTGTTTGTGCATACACCATTTACTATATGCACAAGCAATCAATGTTTTGCACATTTTCAGTTTTATCGTCTTTCTCTTTTAGTTGTGGTGAGTTTTGTTCTAATTCAGTACTACATTGTTCCATTTGCTTTCTAAATAATTAATCGTTTCATATCTTTCCCTGCATAACCCACACTTGCTATTCTTTTGCCTATTATAGATGATCTCTTTAAAATTGTTGGTTCCTATATCGTTGTTTTGTGATGCTATTAGAAAAGATTGAGCTTTTCAATTAATTTTTGTTTTTTTAGGCATGTCTACTTTTTCTTTTGCGAGGTTTAGTCAGTTTGTCACTTAAAATATCCATAAAGTTTTTTTTTTTTTCATTTCTGCTTCCTAGTTTTTGTTGTTTCTCTATGATTAATTATATGGTCACTGCTACAATTAGCAGCTGTAATTAATCTTTCTTTGGCCTTATGAATATAGTTCTTGTGTTGTTGTATCTACACAATCCTCAATACTAAAGAGTTCTCTTCCTCCTTGTTTTCTTGACTCAGATAATTTTTCTATACCATCACTCGGATGCAATGATTTGAGCATAGACATTAATTTTCTTGTTTTGTTCCATTTATTTTTGTTCCTTCCTTGCTGATTTTAACAATGGTCATAAGTACAATACAAGGAGGAGGGTAGATGTGTTTATCCCTTTGATGAGATTTCCGCTGCAGAGAT
>OY757912.1:34962917-35050417 GCA_963585895.1 Sepioteuthis lessoniana | reverse complement strand
AATTCACATCATAAAGGACGCAAATGTCAGAATTGTAATTATAGAAAAAAATTCCCCTCAGTATAAAACTAATTCAAGCACAACATCGCATTACCCACAAAACTAGAGACGCAAAATGATAATTTCTAAGTCAATGAAAAACTAAGTAAATAATTGCTACAGCGGTTTATATCATTCTTTGCCCTCAGCCAGTTAATTATTTATTGAACTTTGTCATAATACCACATCGCTTATGTGATCCTTTCCGGCACCTATTATGAGAGTTCTTGTAGTGACCCTTTTGTTTTGGTCACACAGCCAATCAACAGATTCACTATTTGGGAGAAGGCGGACACTATATTTCCCGTTTTTTTTTTTTGTTTTTTTTTTTCATTTTTCTTCCAAAGTGCAAAACGAGGAAAAAGAACAGAAACAACCATTTGTTTCTTTATTTGCAACAACTAGTATCATTTTTTTCATTATTGTGTTGTTAGCGTTACAATAATTACTCTATCCATATATTCAATAGACTTGTTAAAGTTTTACTTTTTATCGTAACGAACAAGTAAACAAGCACACAATTTGGGGCGTACTAAGCGTAATGGTTATTTTAGCTGGAGATAGAATCTGTGACTGGAGTTGAAAGACAAGGATTTTCAACAGAGCCTTGCTAACCGAGTTGCGGTCCATCATCGCTGGTATTAAACCTGTTCACCTTTGGTTACTCTACAAGAAACAGTTCCCGGTGGCATAGCTCAGAATCGACTCGTTCAACTCCCTACAGCGATGTGTAAGAGATGGACTTTAGGGAATACAATGAGTTATAGCTGACAGGGCAAGAGATAGATTCAGGCCTTTGCTCAAGTCATTGACACCAAATGGAAACATAAACAGCCTCACTCAGAATTTGAAATCATGTCCATTTCCCTTGTTTCATCTTCCTTGTTTTCTTCGTCCGTCTTCCTTATCTCCGGGGGTATCCTCGTGGTGTAATGTTTAAAGCGATGGACAGCGGAATCGTAGTAAGCAAGTTCGTACTCCAGCTGTGCTATTAAGTTCACTTTCAGGCAAATATCATCGGGAAAAGTATGAACCCTCTTATCCTCCCAGCTTTGGGTTAAATAGTACCACTAGTGTTCTTCTAGAAGAATAGCTTTGGCATTAAATGACCGACAAAGTTTAATATGCCATTAAACAAAGAAACCAAACCAAACCTTTTCTCTGTTCTTTGCTTCAGGGTACAGATCACCCGAGAATATATTATTTTAATTGAATTTTAACCATTTTCATTCTATGTATTTATGATTTCTGTATTTAATTGAAACCGACAAATGGTTTGATTTTATTGATTAAAAGAGAATCGGACAAATTGCGTCCGTAAAATTGTTCCCTTGACATTTTTATAGCATTCAAATTTTAGTGTCTGAAAAATGGAAGTTAATACTGGGAGGTATTTAAAAATTTTAATTTGTCGTCTTATGAAAAAAATTCTCATCACATTAAAAAACTTATGTTTTAAATTGACGATGAGGTCAATCATGTGGGTGGGAATAATTCATCATAGTTTTGGTGAGTCTAATCGTGATTGAGTTATGTTTTTTTTTGTTAAATGGCAACGTATAGAGATCTAATAAATTATATTGATTTCCTATAAGTATGTCTCAATTCAAATTATACAGTAAGTTACTGACCACAATAGATACCGAATTACACACACCCAGAAAAATAGTCGCATCTGGCGAAGGAATTATCGACAGTGGCTCGCATTATGGAAGCTCTTCGAACGAATTAAGCACTCTGGTATCCGGTAAGGTATAAAATGTAAACAAACGGACGCTACTGGTGCTTATAATTCTCTTGCCTAAGTGGTACGATTTTTGGCAAAGCGATCTGATTCAAAGTCTAACGTAAAGCTGGGCGGGTTTCGATCCCAGTTTCAAACATCCTACGTGTCTACGCACGCTGAAGAGTTGTGAAAAACCGAAAAAAGTCTATATGTTGAAGAGCACATATATATATATATATTATATATATATATATATATATATATATAAGCGTACTCAAAAAATTACTCGCATATATAAATATATATATATATATATAAATAAAGAGAGAGAGACAGAGAAAGAGAGAGTGAGGGTGGAAGGTTGAGACGGAGAGACAAATATTTATTCGTGTGTTCATACCATTCTACAAATAATTAATCTTGATAACTCCTTTTCAGTCAGTGTGTTGTCTCATAGCAAAAAATATACACGTACTCTTCTTCCTTGTCAATGCAATTTATTCCTCAGGTGAATGCTAATTATACTCATCAAATTTATTGAAGGAACCTTTCAAACTAGTTATACACACAACTAGTCATATATATATATATATATATATATATATATGTGTGTGTGTGTGTGTGGTGTGTGTGTCTGTGTGTGTGTGTGTGCGTATGTGAAGACTGCGATATATAATGTGTACGCATGCAAACACTCACACATATATGCACACACACACACACACACATACATACACACACACACACACACACACACACACACATATATATATATATATATATATATATATATATATATATACGAGGGCATACGATAAGTTTCCAGACTTTTATCGTATGGGCACTTTTATTGATAGTACACACATAAAACTCTAGTCTCCTTTCAAGTAATCTCCTCCGACTGCAATGCACTTGTTGTATCGTTTCAACAACTCCTCGAAGGCCCCACGGAAGTCCTCTTGTGTGAGCGTGTCAATGACCTTCGTCACAGCCTCTTTCATCTCCTCACTTGTCTCATAACAACAGCCTCTGAGCATAGGGAATAACCAAAAGTCACAGGGAGCAAGGTCTCGACTATAGGGAGGCTGAAGAACTGTCTTGATGCCCATCTTGATCAAATTTTCTGACAAGTTTGGAGTTGTGGACTGATTCATTGTTCTGCTGGAAATGTCACTGACCCTTTTTGAAGAGAGCTGGCCTCTTCCGACGGAATCTCTTCGTGAACTCCCTTAAAACCTCAACATAGTAACCTTAACACTAACCCTAACCCTTTGACCAATCGATTCTGGATTATTGACTTCCTTACTCATCCCACACCTCTCATCATCACTCACAGACTGCCTCCCTTCCTTGAATATCTTATGCCACTCAAAAACGGATGCACAATTCATGCAAGATGGTCCAAAAGCAGTCTGAAGTATTCCATACCCTTTTGTGTCATTTTTTCCATGTTTAAAACATAATTTTATTGCATATTGTTCTTCTAAAGTCCAGATTGCATTTTTGAAATTAAACAGCTGTGACAATCAGGCTTTAATTACAGCTGTAGCTGTTCATTTGAAGCTAAAATCCAAAATACTTGGTCAGTAATCTCATTAGATGAATAGCAATAACATACTGAACTTTCAAGAGTCTAGGACCATTTTAAATGCCCATACGAAAAAAGTCTGGAATCTTATCGCATGCCCCTCGTATGTATTGATACATGTAATTTACCTTTCCTACGCTGAAATTTAAAATATCTACACCATGGTCGATATTAAATGCTGCTGATTGACGTGCAACTTCATTTAGGGTCCGTTTTATGCATGACAGCGCCTAATACACGGAGTTTTACGATATATGTTTTGTTAAATTTACATTTCATTTTTGGGTATAATCGTTGAACTTTTAATATAAATACGTTCGTGCCGATGAAGATCCAGCAAAAGTTCAGAATTTAAGTTTCATTACAACGTCATAGAAATTATTTTTATATTTTCGCCGTAAGTTGCCTATCGTTGTACGACTTATAGAAATAAGGTTAATTCATCATTCGTGAGTTCTAATCGACGTGAATTAAATTAGTACCAACTGGAAAAAAATGTTTAAAGTACAAATTTTATAATGACAAATGCCTGTACATGGCCGCTAATGATATTGAGATGTCCCGAGACCTTAAACTTATAAAGAAGCTAGTTTCATTTTAAAATGTTTTCCTCTGGCTTCTACTGTCCGAGAGACTTTTGGAATTATCTACCGAACACACACACACACACACACACACACATATATATATATATATATATATATATATATATCAGTGCCAACCCCGTTATAGAGCCTTTTGGGCTCAACCCCAAAAAGGAACCTTAAGTCAATCTGTTTCGAAGCTCTAAAAATTATCTCTTAAATAATTCATTTCATGTAGACACCAGTTTCTTACTCAAATGTCATCATAATAAGTAACATAGTCGTGTTTTATATTCATACCATTCTTTTTTTGATAAATCAACAGAAGCATTTAGAATAATGTTGCCCGAAGGATAGTCTTTTTTCCTGAGTTGTTTTAAAGATCTGCAGGACGGGTATTGGCCGAAATCGGTCGGCTCTTTTTGTGACGGTTTTGGAGATCAGTAGGCATGATTTGGTGAAGACCTCGGAAACACCAAGATATAGACAAATCTCTGTTAACGATGATATATATATATATATATATATATATATATATATATATATATATATATATATATATTATCGCATTATGAATATGCTGCCATATACGTACAAAGGAAAAATGTACTGTACATTGGATAAGAAGAGAAAGCATAGTATAGAGTTTGATGTGCACGCGCGCGCGCGCGCGTGTGTGTGTGTGTGTGTGTGTGTGTGTGTGTGTGTGTGTGTGTGTGTGTGTGCATGTTTGTGTTTTCTTTTTTTTTACTTTATACAATGAAGTTTTCCTGGAGTAAATGTTTTTGTTGTGACTGAAAAAATGAAATCTGGAAATCCGTTAGTTCTTTAATTACAATTTTATTCAAGTGGAGCAGTTTTCTTGCAGCAATATCTTCTTCTATCTGGAGGATTTCTTCAGAGGGTGGTTTCAATGTGTTGTCTTCTCTCTTGGTCACTCTTCTCCGATTAAAACGGTCTCGGAATTTATATTTTCTAGAATAAATTTGCAGGCCAAAACACTTCTGATTGGTCAGCTAATTGCGGATCATTCCGTTCGTATTCTTATTAGTCAGCCAATGATGACTTATATTTCATTCACGGAGATCGTAGTGAGAGATAAAGGCACTAACGATCTTATTTTGGTCGAACATCCATTTTTCATATCAAAATAATTGAGGTGGAGGAGTTAGAAAAAATCTCTCAACACGCATTGACCAGCTGTTCTCTGATCTTTTTCGGCTTCAAGAGAAGCGTTGGTAAGGGAACTGAGTTTACACGTCACATTTCCCTCTTGGAGTGGTGTACCAGTGCATATTGCTTGTTTCTACAGTTTTAATAGGTTTGATAAACTCATCAAAGTTTCTCAAGTGACCTTTGCTTGAAATTTAAAACTGAGTCCGAAAAATAACATTTTCTAAAATATATTTATTAATTTGTTTTTCATTAAAATGAAATAATTCTGACTTACATCATTAATCCCAACAAGAACAAAAAAAATCCATTAATAAATTTTAAATGCTTGAAAAAATCCTTGTCACGTCATAAAAAAAAATGTAAAATATCAGTCTTCTCATCATTAGTGATGTAGGGTAACCACTGATATATATATATATATATATATATATATATATATATATATATATATTTCATTAAACATAATAGACATTTTATGCCTACATATTTTCTTTTGGATCCGTTCGAATTACCGTATTACTTTTATCGTATTCGGGGGGAATTCTCCCCTGATGATGGCCCAAAGTCGGGCAGAAAGTACTAGGGATACATACAACTATGGACAATTCCTGAATCAATTTCCCCCGAATACGATAAAAGTAATACGGGAATTCGAACGGAACCAAAAGAAAATATGTAGGCATAAAATGTCTATTATGTTTAATGAAATTTGCATTAACGAAGAAATGCTGCCTAAATATACATACATATATATATATATATATATATATATATATATATATATATATATATATATATCATGAGGTTAAGTTTACGTGGATACGTAACGCTGACTTGGGAAGAGGGGGCCTTGAAGGTTACTGAGTCATCCACTGTAGTCATTTAGGCAAAAAAGATACATCGGGTTAAGTCGTTGCACATTTACCATGACTGGTTAATTTGGTGTCCCTTTTGTGCGATGTGGACCGGTGGCTCAGTGTTAAAGTTACTTCTCTGCATTATGTGGTCTCTGATTAGATCTCAAGTAGTAGAGAATATAGTACACGTTGCTGATGAGACCTAAAAACGTCAAAAGTGCTGCCCAATGCTCCGTATGTCAGACGGTGCTTGTCAGATTTTTTAGTCATGGTAATTCAGTGTGTGTGTGTGTGTGTGTGTGTGTATTCGTTCGAAGAATCACCACTGATATATGTGTGAGTTTGTCACAAACCGTCAATGCTAAAGCTGTAATTACGAAGACAGTTATGAACAAGACTTTTCTTTTATACTGATAGTATTGAGCACTTTTACACATATTCCGTTTTTATGTGAGAGGTAGCTACACATCCCTTTTTTCTGTTGAAGACCATTACGTTCAAAGAACAAACCTTTGATATTATTTTCGAGTTGAATAAATAAGTTGTCTGAGTCTTGAATCGGTAAGTATTGTGGGTAAAACAAATTTACAGTCGTGTATTTTGATAAAGACCACCGAAAGAAATATAACACTTGAACTGATCAAAAGAATAAAAAAAAGTAAGTGAGTACAAGCTCAAGGCACGTTGTTCCGTTCATTTTCGCACTGAGATACTAAGAAAAGGTATAAGCTCCCGTTTCTCTCCAGCTATGAGGTAAATAATATCAATACTGTTCTTCTACAAGTATAGATCTTGCATAAGAAAACCCTTATTAAATAACCCTTAATACAACCTTAAACAAAAAAAAAAAAAAAAACCCCACAAAACAAAACAAAATCAAATAAAGAAATGGCTCTAACTTGTCTAAACAGAACTCTAGACGTGTAGACAAAATAACTTTTTTTGCACCTGCACAATTATTATTTTTTTCAAATTTGGATATTAGCCAATTTCAATGTTTGTGTTTCCCTATCTTATAAATGTACCATATATATATATATATATATATATATATATATATATATATATATATATATATATATATATATATATATATGTATATATATGGTGAGGCGTGTAAGTAAAAGACGAACGAAACTGATTATACAAATCGGAATATTTCTTTGGTTGTTTACTTTTTTAAATATTTTCCACGACTAGTTTTGACCTTTAGTTACCGTCAGGAGATAAATGTTTTAGTCGAAAAACAAAAAAGCTAAGAAATATTTTTAACGATTAAAAAAATTAGGTTAATTTTGCAAATGAATAATATTTCGGTCAATGTGCCTTTAGTATTTTTCATATATATATATATATATATATATATATATATATATATATATATATATATATATATAATATATATATATATATATATATATATGTATATATTTGAGAAAACTTAATATAAACATGAATGTAAAAAGTATGGAAAAAAACACGAAGTTTTCAGTGCATGATTTCATATTATTGAATTATTTGCTAAGATTAACCGTTTCATTTACTTTTACCCTACAACTGTCTTTTTTGGGGGGATATTTTTAAACTAAATGAAAAGATGGCAAACTTTCAAACATTCTATTTACGTTGGTGGCATACTATTAAAATATCTGTGATATTATTAGTGTTCGAAAATTTCTTCTAAAAGCCCAGAATATTTCCTTTAAAAAAATCAACTGCATATATGATCTCTCTCGCTCTATCTTTCTATCTCTCTCTCCCTCTCAATATATATATATAATATTGATTTTGTTTGGTTCAGATCTACCAATTATTAACATTATTTAACAATTCTTCTCGTATTTATAAATTCTAGACTACTTCTTTCTACATCTTTCAGTCTGATTCAACTATCCCTTGATCTATTTAAGCAAGTATAAAAGAAAAAGACGGATGATTTCAAATCAGGAATATTCTATTTTTGTAGCACCAATCTGACCAAATAAGCAAAATCGGACCACGGCACGTTTGAAATGATTCTAGATTCAAGAATTTCTGGGCGTTTTTTATTTATTCTGTACATCTTGGAATCTGTTAAAGTAATGTTGTGATAGTTTCTAAATTATGTCTGACTAAATTGGAATTTGTTTACTTTTTAAAAATCCCTCAGGTGTTCACTAATTCATTTCTACGAGCAGATTCAACCACATATTTTCATTCTAATCTAAATATGGAATCTCATAATCTCCTGGTTGAATTTTTTAAGGCCAATATTACATTTTCGAATGCCTATTACATCACACAATTTTGAAACACAACAACTCCGACTGAAAGAGAAAATTTAAAACAATCTTATCTTTGCATTTCATCTAACAATTCAAATACCTTGATGAAGGTTAAAAAGAAACCGAAAGATTCAAAGTCAGCAAATATGTCATCTAAAAAACATCCAGTAAAGCTCTTGATTCTTCTTACAGATACGAGAAAAATTAAATATAAAAACAATAATAAAAAAAAAACGATTGCAAATCATAGAAACAATATGCATAAAAAACAAAGCAAAACAAAAAAACAACAAACAAACATGAATAAAATAGTATTTAACACAGTCACCAATATGGTAAATAATTTTAATAACTAAAAAGCTCTAACTCTATTAGGAAATCTTTTTCCAACAGAACGTTTTAAACGAAAATGCTGAAAATGTTCCAACCGACAACTTCAAAATAAAATGGTATAAATTATTGACTCAACTCAAAAGTACATGACGCCTAATCGCAACCAAAATTATGGTAGAAAGCGTTTGAGCTGAAGATATCGGACAATTTCTTTATCGTCTCGATCCCGACTGTAGGAAAATTACAAGGAGTCTTGAAGAAATAAAATTAAAAATTATAAAGAAACAAATCATACATCGTCTTAAAGAAAATTTGCTCGAATAATAACTTTCTGCCTAAATGTGCCATCTTCAATATATATATATATATATATATATATATATATATATATATATATATATGTGTGTATATATATATATATATAAGTAGTAAAGTTGGTGACCGTAGTCGAGACCTACTCGAAAGCTCCCTTTTCAATAGATACTACACCAAGATGTAGGGAGAGCGCTATTCCTTCCCTGAACCACACACACACAAACACACGCACACACACACACACACACACAAACACACATATATATATATATATATATATATATATATATATATATGGTTCACTTGGGTAGTATCTTCTCAATGCATTTTTCTTGAAAAACTAACCTGTTCTAGTTGGAGTGACTGTATCCTTTTTTTTTTTTCACCAGTTTTGGTAAAAAGTGTAATTATTCCTTCCGACGGTATGTTGAAATGATAGATTTGGTTTCTTTGTTTAATGGCATATCAACCTTCGTTGGTTATTTAATACCAAACCCAATCTTCTAGAAGAAAAGCTGTGATGCTTTTTAACACGTAGCTGAGAAGATAAGTGGGTTCATACCTTTCGTAATGGTATCTGTCCGAAAGTGAAGGTAATAACCTGACTAGAGTTCGAACTTGCTTACTATAATTACGCGGTACAGCGTTTTAACCATTACCTCACGAGTACACCGGGGGTGTCCTCGTGGTGTAATGGTTAAAGCGATAGACTGCGGAATCGTAGTAAGTGAGTTCGTACTCCAGTCGCGCTATTACTTTCACTTTCGGGCAAATACATTTGGGAAAGTTATAAACCCCTTATCCTCCCAGCTATGGGTTAAATAGTACCACTTCTGTTCTTCTAGGAGAATAGCTTTGGCATTAAATAACATACGAAGGTTGATATGCCATTAAAAAAAGAAACCAAACCAAACCAAACGACTACAACCCCGAAATGATAGATTGTTTTGAATCTGATTGCATGATTTGTGGGAAGATGGATAAATCAAACTCCTAAATTTCATTATTTTTATTCCTTAGTCCATTTCGAAAAGGAAACCCCTTTTTGACTTTTTCTATTTATAAGCAAAAGAGGAAAACGATCAGATGATGGAGAGGATAAAGGTGTAAACCAACTTTTAATCCTACACCATTGAATTGGAAGACCTCAGACAAGGACTCAAATTTGCAGACGATATATATAAAAACATCACAACAAACACCGTTATAAGCAACCATTAGAACAGCGACACGGACTTTTCCAAAGGTCTCATCAAAGGAATCATTTTCACCGCTGTCTCTTAACCAAATGAGTCATCATTCCCCCAAAAGGTATATATGTAACACTATGTAGGTGGTCCGTCAAGCAGACGATTCTTTGTCTGTTTAGACGCGAAACGAGACAAAGGTTTTGGAATCGAGATCTCGACGTGACCGGAAGTTGGAAGGGAACTCCAGTCAGAGAGTGAGACAAAGGCACTCAGAAGAAAGGAGTTGGCGAAGTGTGAAACGAGTGGCCAGTCGACACTGGATAGCAGAAGTGACCGGTCGGCATGAGAGAGAGTCCAGAGCAGTGAGGGAAACCAGTCAACATGGTTTGGCATTCCAAGTAGCGTTGAAGAATATTCGCTAAAATCCACGCTAGAGTGTTACATAACTCCCCTTTTCGTGCATGAATTAACCCAAGCATATCGTTCGTTTGTTCTCTTTCCTCTCGCTCCCTTGATTGTATTTCTTGTAGCTATGAAGAAATGTGCGATGCCCCTATCGGAACCACTAGTTGATCGCAGACCAAGAAGTGAAATGGTTTGAAGAAGATGATGTATTCGGGGGGCCGAGGGGGGTATTGTAACATATACAGGCATTAACCAATCTAACCCGAAACCAGAACATCATCATCTCCCCAGCCGACAAAAATGGTAGCGTTGTAATCATGCACAAATACACACACACACACACACACACACACACACACACACACACATATATATATATATAGGTTTCTTTTGAAATGTATTTTGCTTTCGCCATTGTAAAAACCTCTCAATAATTTAATATGTGTTTAAAGTATACACAAAACTTTTAAATTGTAGCTCTTGGTGTGTCCTGAACGAATGTTGGGGGCTTTTAGTAATTGATAATCTGAATCCAAGTCATTTCCATACAGCTAGTTTTATTGTTTTAGCTATATTTTGAACTACACCCGAAACACATGCATGCTATATAGGGTCGTTCAGAAAGTTGTAAGCCTTCCCCAGAAAGAAAAGCATACCTGAACATTTATTTTTACAGTGGCAAAATATTACCATTTCTTGTAGAATTAGTTAAATCTGAATAAATGTTGTTTTTTTTAGTTCTATTAGAAATGGTAATTAGTAAATTACCTCAGTTCCTTTAGATGTGGTTTAATAATTCCTTTCTTTTTTTTTACTGACGCCCAGAATTTAATTAAGTGTTAACATTCTTCGGATGAAGTCGGAAATTAGCGGTAAAGATCGAGACTATTATTTTTAAAGAGCACCATTAAAATCTTCTTACATTTATGTGTCACTGTAGGTTTGCATGCATTTAAGTAGAAATATTCTATAGCAGCGTTGAATAAAAAGTACCAATATCAAAGGAAATCAATAAGCAAACAATATTAATAGATAAAGTTTGTAACCGCAGTGGAGGATGACCCAAAAGCTCCATTTTTTATTAACTACAACACCGAAGTGTAAGGAAGGGCGTTACTTTTTACCTGCATTGTTCCACTTTACCCTTGGTGTGTACCTTATAATGCTAAGTGTAAAGCAATGTGTCATCAAGTACCATTTTTTAGTCTTTGTATGACTTGACCTGGGATAAACCTTAGTCTCTCCTTAGCCACTGGCGAACAGTCTATATACAAGTTAACATCTAAGTTCAGTTATTGTCAGAAAATATTTATATTTTTAGAAGCCAAAAAGCTGAGGAGATTGCCAAGTTCTCAATCTAATTTCCTGTGAAATTCTCTTTGTTTACAAAATATAATGAAAACCTTTAAACTATTTTTGAATATTTATGTCATTAAAAAGTACTTTTTTTCAATAATATATTGCATCGTGCTAATTAAATGAAACAATCGTAAATTTCACTGTTTGCAATGGGCCGAAATTCTCATAAAATCTTCATATGATCTATTTCTGATTTTATGTTGGGTGTGGATAAAATTTATATCCGACGGTTTTACTATTGAAGCATTCCCTCTTTGATATGGATTTATGAACAAAGTGTATGACTAGGCTGCGTAACCTGAATATACGTGGATAGATCAAAACATTGCTACATGCATCCTCTAATAAACAAGGAGTGTAGCAAACATTTATGATCATGATAAACAATATATATATATATATATATATATATATATATATATAGGTTTATATATATGGATGTTGATTTGATAGACATATATATATATATATATATATATATATATATATATATATATATATATATATGTCTATCAAATCAACATCCATATCATCCATAGACTCCTAATGGGTCTTTTAAGTTGCATCTTATGTAGGCATAGAGCTGAGGAGCGAGTTTTAATGGTTAAAGCGCAGGACTGCGGAACCTTATTACACGAGTTCAAACTCCAGTCGTGCTAAAATGTTCACTTTCGGACAAATGCCCTTGAGAAAGGTATAAACCTTCAATATATGGGTTAAATAATATCAAAAATTAAACCGTGTACTTAAGCTAAACTGAATTTTAAAAATAGAGCTGATTATTTGTATTAAAATGGATTTGGCATTAAATAACCTACAAACGTTGATATGCCATAAAACCCAAGCAAATGCATAGAGCTGATGTTAGAAAGCCGTTGTTGATTGGCGAATACTGGTGCATCCAATTATTGCAGTCCATAAAAAGTAACTTATGAGATTTTTTTTTTCTTTTTTATTCGTCCTGATGTGTTATTCTTACTTCCCCAGAAGTGCTTAGCGTTGTCTCACTTGGAGGTTCTGTAAGATGAGAAGCACATGGCCTTAGGGCCGTTATTTTTAGGCGTTGCATTCAGAAAATGCTTAAGACAGCGTGTATCATTATTGTGTAGTTATACAGGTCTTTTCTCAATGAGTTTTGTTTGTGCGATGTGGTGCATCAGTATAGTGATATAGACACAACTACAGTTTGTTTTGAAGTCGTGTTTTATTTTATCTGATAGATCTGATGTCTTTATGATCGATAACCCATCTACAACATTCCACACCTGCGACATGTGTATGTATGCATTGCTTTTAGTTGATGAAATATTGTTGTCGAGTTATGTGAACTGATTTACAAATTTCAGAGGTTTGTCACTTACAGTGGAGAGAGCTTCTTTTAAAACACGTCAACATTCTCTTTGTTTTCTGTAGAGGATAATGCATCCCGTTGCCCGCTCTAGGCTATACAGAAATGATTTTCTTTGATTCTTGCAAGAAGTATTAGATAATGTGCGTAGACTGTGTTTGGCATAGATACTGAGGGATTTTTTCTTCATCTCGATATTTTGAAGGCAAAAACATTTTTCTTATTAATATGTCATCATCATCATCATCATCATCATCATCATCATTATGTCGCGCTGGTAGCACGGATATCGCTGACCCTCTCTCGCCACTCATCCCTATCGTTCATACGCCCTAGCAGGTCTTCAGGACAACATCCCGTATCCTCACATAGCTGCTGAATGTATGTTCGTCCTGGTCGTCCTGCTTTTGCACGGCCATGTGTGCGGGGCCATAAGAGTACATCTCTGATGAGTTCGTCCCCAGCTTACGTCTGCAATACGTAGTCTAAGTAGAGAAATAAACAAATATGGTGCTAATATATCTACTTGCACGTTCTCATTGGCATAGTAGGTAGAGTGTTAGCCAATAGTCTGGGAGACCTGGGTTCAATCCCAAGTCGTGTCATACCAAAGACTTTTAAAATGGTATTCGTCACCTCCTTGCTTAACACGCAGTAATATAAGGTACGTATCAAAGGTAAAGTGGTGCAATCCAGGAAAAGGAGTAACGCCATCCCTTACACCTTGGTGTAGTAGCTATTGAGAAGGGAGCCATTCTGGTCACCCTCGGCTAAAGTCGCCAACTTTACTTTACTTACTTATATCTACTTGCAAGGCTTCATAACTATATTGAAGAATCAGTGTTTCAATCAGATGACGAGCAATTGTTTTCATGTTTTTGTAGAACACCATTATTTGGAAGATCATTTCTAGTAGTATTTGCATCATTTTTCCTATGTTTAGAATAGAATGTCTTGGAGGAATATACGAACAAGGTTGTTGCCATAAGATTCTTGTTTGCACTCCTTCGATGGATTATCAGAATATCTGCTGTTGTAGAGTAATCTCTTCGAAAGCCGTTCTACTGATTCAAATGTATTTACTCGAATATTGTTTGATTACGATTAAGGAACGGGCCATTAAAATATTTAGTAACAATATCAATAAAAGCCTTGCCTCTTTGGTTCTTAATGAATACGGAACATCTTTTTGAGGAAGAGAAGGCTGAAGTCTTCCGTCCATCTGTATACTGTGTTTAGTTTATAGACCATGTTGGATGATTGGAGAAGGAAAACGTTAATTATTCTTGTATTCTTATCATCAGGAAGATTTACCTTAAAAACTGCAGCTTTTCCTTTTTTAATAGATTAATTCAAAATCTTAAATAATTATCATCTTGTCGTGCCACCAGCACGGATATCCCTGATCCTCTCTCAACACTCCTCTCTATCGTTCATCGCTTCTGGCAGGTTCTCTGGTCTACATCCCGTATCCTCACAGAGCTGCTGCATGTAGGTTCGAGCTGGTCGCCCTGGTTTTACTCAGCCATGTGAGGGGATCCTCGTAGAACATCACTTATGAGCTTGTACCTGCTTCTCCTGCAGTGTCCTGCATGTCTGCTTCGTCTAACTTTGATAGTCTTCGTGATGGGAGGTCGGTGGCCGTACAGCTTCTGCTTTGTGGGGTGTTGCCTCCATATATATATATATATATATATATATATATATATATATATATATATATATGTGTGTGTGTGTGTGTGTGTGTGTGTGTGTGTGTGTGTTTGATAGTTTCACACAAAAAATATTTTTAAATAGATGATATCTCGCTAAAGCTTTAACAGACGCAAACTGAGATTATGATCAAGAACTTCTCACGAGTAAACTGGCACGAATTTTGCTTCATAACCTGGAGCAGTTAGCAACAGGCATTGACATCCATGTGAAAACACATAAAAATATTTAATTGCAAAGAGATGAGATTTCCATATGACAGATATCATATCAATAGCAGTCCATGTATTTCCTAGGCATGTATTGACATCGGTTCCATGGAGAA
Organism: Sepioteuthis lessoniana; assembly: GCA_963585895.1. Taxonomy (NCBI): domain Eukaryota; kingdom Metazoa; phylum Mollusca; class Cephalopoda; order Myopsida; family Loliginidae; genus Sepioteuthis; species Sepioteuthis lessoniana. The sequence continues at coordinate 35,035,195 of OY757912.1, read as the reverse complement.
GACCAACCAGAAGTAAAGGCTTGATAGAGAGGGATAGCGAAAGAGATTTAAACAAACCCATGGTGGTCAGTATAGGTTCATTCATATCTTTCACGTTATGCGTCCCCATGCGACAAGATGTTATATATATATATATATACACACACACACACACACACACACACACACATATATATATATATATATATATCAACCTTCCCCACTTACGGGCAGGATTCGACACAAAGTCAATGGAAGTTTAACGGGCTTGAAATCAGACTCCCCCGAGTAGACTTGCTGCCATGCCCTTATTAAAGAGTCCAACCTGTCCTACTATTTACTCATAGCTGGAGTAAAAAGAATGGATTCACACATGTCTAAAAGGTATTACCAGAATGTGAAATGTAAACTGTTATGCACAGGATTTGGTCAGTGTTACTGTGTTCATTTTCTTAGTCGGTATCCATTTAACCCCAAAAGTTTCATATATATATAACGTATTAAAAATCTCAAAATTATTACGTAGTTCCAACCAGATGAGCATTTCTGTCAAATTTACAAATTAGTATTAAAGATCATCCTCACTATGTAAGAAACTCATGATCTGATGATATCGTAGGTAAAACAAACGCCATTAATATTGTGCCTACCCTATTGTAATTAATAGGTATATGCTTTTCATCGATATTTATCCCTTTATTTATGATTATAGAAAATTGCATTATATATGTATATGGGAAAAGTGCGCAATCTATTGAACAAACGAAATAATTTTTTCCTACTTGAACTTGAGAGAAAATTTTCTTGAAATACGGAAGTTTTTTTTTTCTACTAAGAAAACTTTATTTTTGAGCGTAAATATACTCCAATATTAACATTACAAGAAAGAAAATAACATACGAAAAATGTGGCAGTTGATGTTTTCTAAATCTAGTTAATATATTTTGTGTGTAAACAATCCTTATGTGAGTATGTCATTATGTCAGAGAGAAAGTATGATAATATGCTAATATGTAAGCAGATGGCAAAAAAATGATCAGACAGCGAAGACTAAAATATTATTAGTGCAACATATACATATGCATGCGGAAGCAAAATCAACAATAATGACGAAAGAACACACTTCTTTAGAAAAAAAAATACACCTCTCACACTTTATTCGAAATGGTTGCGAAAGGGTTATGAAAGGGTTATGTGTTAGCGGTGTGTTGGAGACTGAACAAACTGCAACATATTGACCCTCAGTTTCTTTGTCTTTAGCAGCGCTTCTTTCTTGTTCTGCTGGGCCGCTCAATCGAGGGTCCTGAGGGCCCATAGCCTTCTGCTGGGTGCTGGTTCTCACTACAGCATCTTATCTCCAACTTGACCTACTCCAACTAACTGAACTTCCTGTCGCATCGGGTTATATCATTGTTTGACGATCACCACCTTCTTGTTAGCGTCGCATCAGCACCAAATTCAACCTGTCCACAGTCAAGGTTATCCCCTGATATCTTCGACCGGATGTACCTGTTCCTTGATCGACGGCTAAGTCGGAGGTCAATATGTTACATAAGCATGCTCGTAAATAAAATAGTCTCATTGAATTTTAAATAATTAAGTGATGTTGAAATTAAAAGCATACTTGAAGGAACATAATATTTAGATTTTCATTTAAATGAAATAAAGTCAAGAATTTTTAGGAGATTATCTAATCAATTTATAAATCTAGTAAATATTAACTATTTCATTTCTTATTCATGAGATTGACGGAGGCTCAAAATTAGATAAAAACAAGTTTATCCTTTATGATTTAAACAAAATAGGAGGGAAAAGATTAATTGAATTATTTGGTGCGCTTGATTCTTTCAGTTTTGCCCAGCAAGTAAAATATTGTCGTCAGTGAGATCACAATGAATTTAAAAATAATTTCATAAGCGCCAATTTGTCTTAAATGCAAAAAAAACAAAAACAAAAACAAAACACAAAAAAAAAAAAAAACCAAAAAACAGAGTGATTTTTTTTTATTTGAGAATTAATTTTTATTTATTGTGGACTTTTTGTCCTCAGCTTGGTAGTTTTTTGTTGTTGTTTTTTCACCTCTGGCCTTCTTCAGGTGATTTACCGCGACCTTGGATAGGAATGCTGAGTCTTGTAACCATATCCCCAGTAATTACTGCCTTCCATAGTTGTTGCCTATCGCACAACGTTTTTGACAAGTAAACCTCTGGCCGGCTTGGGTAGGAGTTAAAACGGCTATCTTCTGACAATGCTCACCTGGAACCGTAGAGACTCAACGCCTCTATCCTTAGCGCCAGGGGCCCCAAGGGCCGATCAATGCTTGATTTTATGGTCTTATAAATCCTATTATTTGTTCTCCTAATCTGGTCTTCCATAGTTGTGTCCGTACCGAATTTGTAATTGTCTTTATTAGGAATCCTTTTGAGATGAGGCTTATTAATCTGATAATTAATCTTCATTGTGAACTTTTTTTCTCAACTTGGTAGGTTTTTTGTTGTTTTTCTTCTGACGACGTTTCGATTTTTTTTTGTATGGAAATCAGTTGATTTCCAATATATACATATGTATTTAAATTCTGTGGTACGAGTAAAACTTCAAAATTTGTTTAAAAGACGCATGCATTTTAAAGTATCTTATATATATATATATATATATATATATATATATATATATATATATATATATATATATATATATAGTTCACTCATCTTTCTATGTCAGGTGTCTGTTTTCCGTCTTGGCAACAGATCACTTTTATTCCTTTCTGTATCTCTCCACCCTTCTCCATGTTGGTTCTAATGAGTTGCCAATTTGATATTCTTGTTGTTATGGAGATATTCCGAGCCGTCGCCTCCGGTCTCTCGGATACACCTGTTATCTGTAAATAGTCATACGTGTCCAGGCAGGAAGAACACGTGTTTTTGATAATATGCAATCACGTCCATCATTTTTCTACTGGATTTCTTAGCTTCGGATTTGTCCACTCAATAATATTCTCAGTAGGGAACTTCCCAGGGAACCTTGTGTCATAGCCAGTCTCTCTTCTTCACACACACACACAAATACACACACAGGAACGCATATATATATATATATATATATATATATATATATATATATATAATGTTAAACAAGCCTTTGGACAATCACTATTTAGCAACATCAATGACTTTAAAAGAAGATGTCTCATCTTTAATGAGAACAATAAGACGGTTTTAGGTCTTCATTTCGAAAGTTGTTTCTTTTAGTTATGAAATACGTTCTTGAAGTGTTAAGAAACAATTGTCTCTTTTCCTGCTCAAGTAACGGATTTTTGACAGTACTGTCGTTTCACATTTCTTATTAATATTAATGATAACAATAAAATTATACTAATGATTATGATGATGATTGTAACGATGATGATAGATAAACTCACTTAGGATGAGTTGCAAAGAGGAAAAGACAAGAAAGAAAATTTGCAAACATTGTAATAGAATTGCATGAGACAAATGTAAATTGAACTTAGATGAAACGTCCAGTAATTCTAGGATACAGAATTTCAAAAGAAAGAAAGAAAAACGGAAACACACACGACCAACTCTTACGTTGATGTCACAGTGAAGTGAAATGTTATTCATTGTAGTTCTTGCCCAAGAGAAAGGGATTGACACGAATTATATGATGGTAAATATAGACAAATCCCAGGAAAACATAAGAAACACCTTTGTGTTTGGAAAACGTATCTTTAAAACTCACCATATGTTTATGCATCAACCGAACTCAAAAGAAGTCAAAAAGCTACTTATCTGTAGAGGATAATGATCCACTGAGAATTGTGCAAAAGATTCAGGTTCAAATATGCAAACATATATGGGGTTCTTTCGGTGTCTTAGAACACAAATAAAAGAAGCAATTTACTGTTGAATTCAATTACCAGATTGACCTCTCCGTTTACAAGATTCGACAGTCGAACATAATGAAAAAAAAAAATTGCCTTATACTTTACTTGCCATTATTAGTTGGGGACTGAACTTACGTCTTTGAATGGATATAAAACTCTAGAAATAATGTAGACTTTCCAAAGGATGGAACGGAAAAAGTAGGTTTGGTTTGATTGGGTTTTACGGCATATCAACCCTTGTAGGTTATTTTAAGCTAAGTCCTTTTAATACAGATATATCAAATATATGATTTCTAAACACGTTTTGATGATTACATTTTTAGATGAACCAGAACTCATTTTTTGACCACAGTTAAATGGTTTCCCTTATTTCTATCTAATACACATACTTTTATTTACTATTAATCAATAATAATTAAATTAAACATTAGTCATTTATGTACATACAGTTAAATGTAAAAACCGTTCTATTTGAACAATTTAGTTTAGCATAAGCACACAGTTTAAATGTAAAAAAAGAAGTTATCTTTGACCAATTGATAGGACCCTATAAGGTGCTACCAATCTGGGAAAAAAAAAGGCATGGGAGCGATGGCAATAAAGGGGTACTTCGCATTACCCAAAGCTCCAGCATTACAGAAGCCTCACCATGAGATTGTTTAGTGCCATATCCAGTACACTAATTGGGGAGTTTTAACCATCAGCAGAGACGCAGTCGGTGTATTCTGAAGCCCCAGCCGACTGGGGCAAAAGAGGGATGTATAATACTTAATCACTTATGTCTGTCTGTCAGTCTGTCTGTTTCTCTCTCTCTACCTCTCTATCTCTCTCTCTCTCTATATATATATATATATATAAAATGGTTCCGAGTAAAACTTGTGAAATATTTTTTCATATTCTTTTTTTATAAGGGCTCCGGCATTTACTAAATTAATATCCACTTTCGGCAATGTTTTCTGCATCAAAACAAGTTCAGGGAAAATTTGATCATAATAACATATCAAAAATATATAACGTCATATAAGTTTTAACTTGGATAAAAGTAAATTATATTTTCAGTGTTTTATTTCCCCGGATCATGGAGAAGAAAATGGTATTCTGATCATGGTCTTGAACATTTTCAGAGAAAGCATTTCTTTTGTCAATAATCAAGTAGTACCGACAGTATATTATCATTGTAATCGAAAAGATTTTGGTTATCACTCCTCAAAATGACAAAAGTATATATATATATATATATATATATATATATATATATATATATATATATATATATCTTTACTTTAAGAAAAAACCAAAGACCGGTTAATATAGGATTATAAATTTATTTCCATCCTGTTTTTCAGTTTCTGGTGTAAACCAAAAGCAAGAAGAGACATATAACAGGACTTCTTCAGATCCAATGGATAAATAAAACAGAATAGACATGTTCAGCCAACATTTTTGAAAACAACTATTAATCATTGGATGTAATCTGGTTTTTAATATTTAATGAATTGGAGGATTCAATGCTTCTTGTTATTTTCCTGTTTGAAATGCAGAAATCTTATATTTGATTTTTTATATCGCTTGAGTATGTCAGTATTCGAACCGAATTTTAGAAACCTTCACATACTAGAAAGATCATAAAATGTGTCACTTTAAAAAAATCTTCTGCCAAAACATCTATCTATCTATCTATCTATCTATCTAATCATTGCCCATGCCGTAAAGTAATGTCTGAGAAAGCATTAATCGAATAGATTGAACATAATTCATTATATATCATCCCATATACAAGATGTGTTTGAAGACCTCGAAGCTGAAGCTATATTTACCAAATAAGAAATGTACCATGAATCAAACGTAATTGTCTGGAGAATAATCCAGTTGGCATTAAAATCACTTATTCCATTGAGATTTCCATTAGTCGAATAATCACAGAAACCACTTTTTATGCAATGTGAACCGTTGCCATCGTATATCTTTTAACATTTACTTCATCTCCAAATCATACGATAGGAATGAGACTTGAATTTAGTAAACGATGAAAGGTCGAATGGGACACAAATCTTTTCACCATAGAAATGATGCACATGAGCTATCAAGCATTTTCCAAAGATTTCCATCTTTTAAGTCATCGTTTTCATGGTCATCATAAATCTTTTAAAAAATGTTCCTGGGCCGTCCTCTATGTTTTTACACTGCTAGAAAATCGTTTAGTCATCTGAAAATCATCCCTATATATATATATATATATATATATATATATATATATATATATATATATATATATATATATATATATATATATATAGTGTTTTCAGTTGAACTCAGCTCTGAAATTAGATATCTGAAATTTGTATTCTTTCTCTCTCTCTATCGGTTTTTCCCTCTGTTTGTCGGTCTGTCTGTCTGTCTCTCCCTCTCACACTTACTCTCACTCTCTCTCTCTCTCTCTCTCTCTCTCTCTCTATATATATATATATATATATATATATATATATAAAGTAAAGACCTCATGATCATTATTTCATAACTGTTACTTTAAATAGACGGGAAGTCATGCTTTTCTGATGAAACATTTTCGCGAAATATATATAATCATTCCTTTACACACACACACACACACACACACACACACACGCACACACACATATATGTGTGTGTGCGCGCGCGTGTGCATGTGTATGTGTGTGTGTGTGTGTGTATTTGCGAACGTGCACGCGCGCGTGTGTGTGTATGTGTGCGTGTTTGTGTTTGTGTGTGTGTGGCTTTCTCCGAATATGGGTGTGTGTATGAGTGTTTATTAATTAATGATGTGTCTCCTCAATTTCATACTTGTTGTGTAAATAGGAGTTAAAATGAAATCCATGAAAATGAAACACATTTTACTGTTTTCTTTTCATTAACTACTTGAAATTTTTCATAGACTTTGCAGAAACAATTGACCAACTGATTAATTGCTAATTTCAGCATTCAATTACAAATATTTCTTTGAATATATTTTGTGGGCAATTTTAATAAGTAAAAATTATTTGAGATTAACATAGTCAATATGAACTTTCCCGAAACACTGCTTAGACTACATCTATCTATCTCTCTATCTATCTATCTATCTATCTATCTAAATTAAACTTTAGTTGTTCGCCCAAAGATCAAAGAAAGATATAAATGCTAATTCTGAAGCATATTTTATTTACATCAATTTTCTTTTGGAATTAATTAATTCATACAAAAGTAAGAAAATTAAATTATATAGCAAAAAGGATAAATAAATAAATCAATATTGTAAATAAATAAATTAGAATAAAATAAAATGAATAGTAGATTCATAACGTTTATTATTTTTTATTAAAAGTGTATTTTCAAATTTAATATATTTTCCAATTTGCAATAAAAACACAATCAAACTAGAAATATGTCAATAATAGCTGGCTCGTCTGAACGTCCAACTGAGCTGGTAAAGAGTGTCAGTCGAAATAGGCACGTTTTCTTGACAGAATTAAAATAGAAATATTAATTAACAAAATGTTGTTGGCTTTTTTTTTCGGGCAATTAATATAGAAAACAGATTTGTTTATTTGAATTTGTGAGGCTTTTTTTTTGCCCACATACCTATTTCTAATTCATTCTAAACTTTTGAATAACAAGCATATTGAGATTGAGGGTAAAAAGTGAGGGTAATAAGTGACACATTGAAATATGAATATAAATCGAGGTGGATTGATAAATAAGGTCTCTTAACATATAGCTCTCCTAATTTGGTGAATTGAAATATGTTTAAAAGTATATTCAATTCAATAAATGTTGCTGAATTGCTTAATGGTTGGGAAGACATATTTTCGCATACAATTTCAATATAGAACAATATTAGTATTACTACATCCATAATACCCCAACACTGAATAAACGGAAGAAAAAAGAAGACAAACTTATTTACACAAAACGAAACACACACACTTACACACACACACACACACACTCACACACACACGTGTGTACGTGTAGTTAGGCAGCAGTCTTTCATTTAGGCATGTTTGATTTAATGATAAAGACACATTTTGTCTATATAATTTTGTTAAGATCCTTTCACGTTTCCTAATAAGCGTTATGATTTTAGGTCGAAATTGGTAGTTGAATTTACCAAAATTGTCCCGAACGCTTTTGGACCTATCCTAGGCCATCATCAAGGGTTGCTTGCATGTGTAAAGCGTATTTTTAAAAAGATTTGAAAGGGTTTGTTTATAACATAACAAAATTAAGCAACCGCAGAGTTGGATGAAACTGATATGCTGATGAATTAAAAAGATACCACTATCAACGGAAATAGAATATAATCAAGAAAATATGGAATATCTAAAAAAAGAAAAAAGATATGCATCTATTGACGCATGCGCGTGTGTGTACATGTATGTGGGCATCAGTGATTTTCAAAAGAATACATTAAAAGATAAAATATATCCGTACATTTCTATGAACCAGCAGTATATGAAACGGGTACTAGAACGAATAAAAGCTACCTGATAATGAGGAATAAAATGACCGAAGCCCAGAGAGAAAAGAATGATTCAACTTTTACCGGAAGGGAGACAAAAGAAGACGGCTTTTTTTCTTCGTTATGTTTTGTTTTGTCTTGTTTTATTTTCTTTTATTTTTTTCAGATTAACTTAAGGCAGTTTCCGAAGCTAGCGATCAAATGCTCCCTTTTTCTTGAGGGAGACAATTTCTTATTATTCTTCCAACAAATGACAGTTCGCTTGATAAACGAATTGAATAATAACGCTGATTAGTCATCCGTATTAAGTCCAAGTAATTAATTGCGAAACCATTGTATCATTCAAGCAAAATAACCCTTAAACATACATTTGTTAAGAAATGACAACGCATGACTTAGCTGCAATCAGAACGACACGCCTGAGGAGAACCTTGAAATTCGTTTTCATTTCTTCCTCTTCCTAAATTCCTTTATTTGGAGCCATTAAATAACAGGTTGTTCCAAAATTTAACCAAACCACTTAACACACAACCTGAAATCAAATTCAAAATTGTAGTCCTCACATGGAAGAATGTTAATCCAGTTATTTTCTCCACCCGTGAAGAGAAAATACGACTGAAATGCATTGTGCTATACAGTGATTTAGTTTTTGAAAATGATAAGATTGGAGTAAAAAGAAAATATATTAGTATAATAAGATTGTAAGCAAACGGTACTGGCATGCTAATAGATAACTAGTCATAAAACGTCAACAACCAGAACGACCAATTATCAGATCAACGTTCAGTCGGTTGGCTAGCTATAACAAAAAAGGGTTCATCTTGTTCCTCGGAGTGTGTCCCACCCTGGTCATAAGCTAACGGCATCAAAGTCATCGCGGCATGCACCCCAAGAGGAATTCAGTATGCGTTTTTCAGTGTACTTTAACATGAAGACAACATTTTTGGTTCGCTTTCTCTTTCAATCGGTGGGTGAGGTACGAAGACACAGACGTTTGCATGAACAGAGACCTGGACCGAATCCAAGTCAAAATAGAGTAACGTCAAGCATTGAACTAAGTAGCTTCTTCACGCTTTAATAAGGGATGCATCTCTAAGGTCTCACAGATTGAACGTAGAAAAAACAAGCAATGACGTTTTAACATCCAAGAGGAGTTATGTTTTTATGAGTTTTTTACGAGTTTTTTTTCTTTCCAGATTGGACGATAGAGATCACTTGCATAGCAGTCCTCGTTAATTAGGGAAAAATGGGATTTATTCTCTTATATTACATAGGAATAAAAGTAAAAAAATAAAGACAATTTTCTGAAAAGCAAGGAAAACATACGACTGATCTTATAAAGTTAATAATACGTAGGAATACTTCAAATCCTTTCTATTTAAAAATATTGTCAACAAAATGGAATTTTAAATCAAATATAAATATAAATATATATATATATATATATATATATATATATATATATATATATATATATATATATATATCTTTTTTATTAATTAACCAGCAATGGTTGATATGCAATAAAACCCAACCAAACAATAATTAGCTTAATATTATAGCAAACAGGAAAAAATGAAATCAATATTATATTGTTGAAACAAAAATGCACCTTCGAAATACGGAGAATAAAAGTCATTTGAGATTTCCAAAGATCGTTTTCATCATTTCAGCCAGACATCTTCCTGACTGAGTCATTGTGAATGTCATTTGAAGGATTTCGAATGTTTGTTAAATTAGAAATTCATGGGTTCCAGAGAAATATCCTGGTTACATTTTTTCTTCGTGCAACATAATTATCACTTAGCTGAAATAATATAACTTAAGATTTTCAGGCATGAAAATAAAACAAAGCTGGAAAGGTTAGTGATTTAAATTAACTATCTATGACTGTCCGAAGCAGAATGTTTAGTCCAACCTAAGTTAAAGAAAGCATTTCTGTTTCTGAATAAATTTTTATTGTTTCGAAATAGAGAGTCTTGCGTGAATAGCTATTCTAGTTGAACCTGAATTGACGTACCCTGAGCCACCAGTGGATATTCATAATACATATTATCTACCATTCTACACATATAACTAAAACAATCTTTCTAATGCAAATAACATGTCATCGGAAAGAAAAGAGAAATTAATTCGTAAATGGTTTACTTGAAAACATTTTATTATTTAAATCATAATATATAACCCCACCGAATATTTTACATCGTAGGATAAAATATTCTGAATGTAGAATATCATTGTGGTTTTAATATCTGTTCGAGTACTTGTCTGACAAGTATTCAATTCACAAACCTAAATCATCCCTATCACCTCATAAAAATAACAGTTAGTGCATTACACCCTGAAACAAAAAGGTGGTTCTGTTTTTGATTTCACTGCGACAAAAAATATGAGATAGTTTCAGATTTCCACTGCTGACATTCCAACCCTCAACACTAACTAACCGGTTGCTCATGCGCATTAAATCAAAACGTATTCAGTGGACCATGTTTGGCTTTTATCTCTCCGGAAGGATGAAGCCATTCGTTCTTGCGTTTTCTTCCCTTTCACTAGTAAGACCATTATATGTGATGGAAGAAAGGTTTACGGACGGCGGTTGATATGGATATACTTCTGGGAAAACACGAGGCGACAGAGCTCGACAAATTCAGAGAATGATCCAGTTTTATTAAACTTAGGATCAGCCATCCATTCTTACGTTTGCTAATGATCTATGACTCTGTCTTTGCCTTTCGAAATATAAAGTGTGTCCAAAAAGATACCAATCCATTTTCTCATATTTTTTTAAGATAACCTCACTTACAACTTCATTTAGTTCCTTCAAAAAAAAAAAAAGTAAATACTTATCAGCAGGATTTTTAACAGGTTTTGTCATACTTTTCAGCATCAATATATCCTTATAATCATTTTTTTTAATGGGGGTGCCCGTGATGTAATGGTTATCGTCGTAGGAAATGGAAACGGCCACACGAGTTCAAATCCTCGACGAGACGGATTGCATTTCACATAGCACTAATATCCTTGGGAAAGTTATGAATCCAATTATTCTCCCGCCAGATATGGGTAAATAGTAGGATATACTAAGTTATTCAGCTTTGTTGAGCCAACTAGTCTAGTAGAAGTCATACTCTGAATTCAAACCTGTTAAATTCCGCTTAAAAATTGACCTTGTGTCATATCCTGATCGAGCAGAGGGGTTGGTAAATAGGATAGGATAACCATTTTTTTCTGTCTTTCCTATCGTCTGTAATCAACCCATGATGGTGCCCGGTAGATTGTAGCATAACATTCACCAAGAAAATCTAATTTGAAAGAAAACACAGTCATATGCTTGTGTTGTTGCAAACTCACTCAAATATCATGCACGGTTCATTTGTAATATATATATATATATATATATATATATATATATATATATATATATATATATATATATATATATATATATATATTCACAATGTACAGGTTTATGGTTCTCACTAGCTTACTTGCTGAAATTATGGAGGTCCAAATATTGCTGTATTATTAAATAGTGTTCAATATCAATGATTAATCCGTTGTGGCATTCAGAATATTCCAGATTATTTGAATTGACTAGAAGACACATTAAACCTTTAGCTATCAGAAATATAGGTAATATCAAGAGAAAAAGGAATCATTTTGATTGTAACAATTTTATCCCATCCCCTCTTCCCTGTTCATACTCTCTTCTCTTGCCTCACCCCTTCCCAAAAACAGACCGTGGAAATATGCGTATATACGTAAAGATGCTGGCAACTATATGTGCAAATATACGTATATATGTATGCGCTAGTGACAGCGCATAGACAAACATATTCACAGTCAAAAGCGCATAAACATAGGCTCAAATACACTCAACCAAGATCTCCATTTAAACAAAAGATTAACCATATTAATCGGTCTTATTTCAAAAACCTTTCTTTTCCTCGAATTGTAAAGCTTAAAACCCCGATCCACATACACTACCATTTAATATATATATATATATATATATATATATATATATATATATATATATATATAGATAGATAGAAAGATAGATAGATAGATAGACAGACTGACAGACAGACAGTGACAGAGACAGAGAGAAAGAAAAAGTGATATTTTTGAGGGAGCCCAAAACTTTTAAAAAAGGTGGTATGCATTTATAGATGTTACTTTCTCGTTACGCTATTGTTTGTGAAGAAAGTGTGTTGTCAGTTATTTAGGAACACTTCTATTTAGTCGTTAAAGTAATTAAACCATAACCATACTGAATTTGAGGACATATATTGTGCTGCGAAATCTATCATTCCAACGACTTAGGTGTACTTTTTTTTTCAGACGTGTTTTCACTGTGAATGTCTTCCTTTGGAAATACGTGTACAGTTTCAAAACCATGGATATATTCGGGGAATTGAATATAAGCTAAAATGAACAAAAATTATAAAAGACAGATGAGGATAATATGAAACACAGATGAATCTACATCCATATTAATAGAATCGAATTTCACATTCTATTCCATAGTTAAAATATTAGTCTTATTAAGATTCGTATTCTTTGCTTTAAAATAGGTGTTTTTCTTTTTCATTTAGATATTCAAATTCGTTTGTATACATTCAAATTTTATATATTGAAGCTAAACAATTATTGGAAGCCTTCAAAACATGTGTTCAAATTCACACACACACACACACACACACACACACACACACACACACACACACATATACATATATATATACATATATATATATATATATATATATATATATATATATATATAGAGAGAGAGAGAGAGAGAGAGAGAGAAACACTCACGTGCAAATATGTGGCTGTGAGTGTAAGTGCGTACATAGATAGATAGATAGATAGATAGATAGATAGATTAATTGGTATTATCAAATTATCAAACCTGTGCACGAAATCGGCAAACCAAAATCGAATTCAATTAGGGTTTATTCAAATTCTCCTCAGTGTAATGCATATAAATCTACGTGTTATTTCATTCGGTAACAGTGTCAGGCATCTTGTCAAGAATTTCTTTACTAACATTCCAAAATGCTCGCCAGAGAAAATGAAGATTTAATGGAAACTTCAATAAAATACTGGTACTTAAAAAAAGGGACGGAAAAGGTTTTTTAAGAACTTGGAGTGATACAATTATTACTTTAAATCAGTAGTTACGGAAAAATTAAGGTAGCTCTCTAAGTAAAGTTCTGGGTGAGTGACTTTGACAGATAGCATTAGTATATAAGGTAAAGTATAGTTGGCAACCATATCCGAGGGTGACCCAGAGGATCCTTTTTGGATTGTTTCTACAACGAGGTGTAGGTGAGGCGCTACTTCTTTCCCTGGATTGTTCCACTTTACCCTTGATCCGTACCTTATAATGCTGAGTGTTAAGCAATGAGGTATCAAGTACCATTTTTTGAGTCTTTGCCATGACTCAACCTGGGATTTAACCAATGTCTATTGGGCCATTGGCAAACACTCTAACCATTATGCCAAGTGATATATATATTTCCTAAAATCCAATCCCTTAATGATTTTTTTCAGATTACACTTGCTAGCGCATACTCTAAAACTTTCTAGATGTTTATATCATATACAAAATGATTGGTTTGGTTATGTTTTATGTCATATCAACCACTGTAGGTTAATCAATGCCAAATCTTTATATATATATATATATATATATATATATATATATATATATATATATATATTCATCAAATATCTAAGATATAGTTTCGTTGGATTTAATGACATATAAACCATTATAGATTTTTTTAATGATAAATCCTCTTAATACTTATGTATTAAATATATATGATCATTTTCTTGATGACGTTTTTAAAAGAGCCTCAGCTTACTTCTTTTTTGCACATAGATGGTTTCATGTATTTCTATCAAATCCGAAAATTCTATTCACTCTTAATTATTTGTTTGCACACCGTTAAATTGATTTATGGTTAGCAATGCAATATTAATAATTTTACATCATTTATTTATTTGTACATAAGAGATATATATGATATGTAAGAGATTGGTTCGTCAGTATATTGATTTTTAAATAAGTTAGAGCTAATTATTTGCATACTAGTATTCCTATTGTTTCTGAACAATTGAATTGTTTTTGGTATTGCTATTTAATCATATTTACCACAGCTCGGGTAGGATATGACAGATGGTCAATTTTTAAGCGGAGTCTAACAGGTTTGAATTCAGAGTTTTCCTTCTCCTAGACTAGTTGCTTCAGCAAGGCTGAAGAACCTAGTCTGCCCTACTCTTTTACCCATAGCTGGAGGGAGAATAATTGGATTCATAACTTTCCCAAGGGTATTAGTGCTATGTGAAATCAGTCTCGTCCTGAATTTGAACTCGTTTCGCCGTGTCCATTTCCTACAACGATAACCATTACACCACGGGCATATCCTATTGCTATTTAGTTCTAAGAATTATTTTCAATATTAATCATTTGTTTGAAGACAATGAACTAGTTACATGTATTTCTTTTTAACACTCATCACCATCATGTCGCTCCATCAGTATGGATATCCCTAACCGTCTCTCACCATCCCTCCCTATCGTCCATCGCTTCCGGCAGGTTCTCAGAGCTACCTCCTGTATCTGCACAGAGCTGCTATATGTAGGTTAGACCTGGTCACCCTGCCTTTACTCGGCCTTGTAAAGAGGTCCACAAGAGTACATCACTTATAAGCTCGTCCCTACTTCTCCGGCAGTGTACAGTACGTCTGGTTCGTCTAATTTTGATAGTTTTCGAGATGGGGGATGTGTGGTCGTACAGCTACTGCTTTGAGGGGTGTTGCCTCCAGGACTTGTTCAATTTTTCTGTCAGCATTCTTGTGTAGTTGCCGTCAAGCTTTTTCTCCATCCATTTAGTTAGCGTCCATATAGTGCATCTATATTGCAGTATCGAGACGACCACTGTTTGGAAGAAACTGAGTTTCATTTTATCGGTCAGGTCTGACTTCCATATGACGGATAGTCAATTGATAGCCGCCCATGCCTTTGCTAGTCCCGTAAAGCTAACAATTCAATTAAAAATGTCATTTGATTACATATATAATTATGGAAGAGTCCTATTTCAAATAATTTTTTTTTATCTACGTTACTTTTTTGTCCGGAGCTAATATGTCACTCACATCTATTTCCCCTAGAGATTGAAACATTCGTGCAACCTCTCCAGGTCAGAGTGTACCTGTGAACAATGGCAATCAAGAGTTAATTCGCATTCCCCAAAACTCCATCAGATTTTTGGGTTATATCCAGGGTACCCGTTACTGTTTGCATTGATGCAGCCGGTGGATTGTGCAACCCCAGCCGCCTTGGCTTACACAAAATGTAGATAGATAGATAGATAGATAGATAGATAGATAGATAGATAGATTTATTTGGAGAGTGTTTTGCATTTAAAAATGATCTTACAAATCAATTCTGATTAAAAGAAGACCAAAAAATACTATTATTTGATCTTAATTAAGAATAAAATTCAGAGCCTTGTATACATCGAGGAAAACCTTTCGCTATTGGAGGAATAAACCTTAAGGTCATTTTTTGATTGAAGTACAGCGAGTGTGAATTCCGATTCTTCGATTTCATTGACTATCTGTCGTACCATTCGAGTCGGTTTCCTCGAAAATAACCGTTTTGCTACGTACACATACTTTTAGATTATTTTAACATGAAATATGTAAACTAAAATTATAAGACTGAATTAATATATAGTCGCTTTTACTGAGATTAAAGGAAATGTTATTTCGCAAATATACCCTTATTAGCTTTTAATTGTGATACATAATCATCGGTAAAAATAAATTTGTCATGTAAGTGCCGAACAATTTGCTGAATTTAAATCAATGATATGTGTTAAAAAGTTTGTGCAAAATATGGCAACGCAGCTTAAATCTATAAATTCATAATTTTGTAGCATAAAATCAACACTGAAATAAATAAATAAATAAATGAATAAAGAAAGAAAGAAAAAAAGAAAAAAAGAAAGAAAGAAAGAAATCCGAATTAAAGAACGTAAGAAGTAAAGAAAGAAAAAAACAAAACTGGAGAAGAAAGAAAGAAAGAAAGAAAGAAAGCAATATTAAATAAAATAGAGATACAGATATACATAATCATATACGGAACATTAGTTCTGTTTTAATTATCGTATAAGTAATATTTGGACTATAGGAATCCTTTCTATGCATTCTATCTGAGTAAATCCCAGTAGGTCAGTTTATCATTGTTCGGCCAACTTTACTGTTTATACGACGGACGACGTTTATGATTAATTGTTCTCACCAAACTTTATACCTTTAATAAAACACCCCTTTTAAACAAGCTTAAACAGCTAAAAGCAAATTATTATCCCTTTAAAGACGTTATAGAATGCCAAGCCATATTAATACTGCAAAACGAACTGAGAAATAAGATTTAAATAAATGAAATTTAAATGTTACTGAATATTATATGTCATTTATATCTGGTTCTAACTCTTTTGTTAAGCATTAAATACAATTAGGAAGTAGTTAACGGTTCTTTACGTTATTTACCAGCATTGAAAATAAGACATAGCAACGATGATTTATCATCAAACTTTCAACCTATTACAAGGACAAATACCGCGAGATAATAGCATTATCAGACGCTATAATGAAATTACGTATATCTAAGGTTTCGAAATCCTCATATCAACGCTAAATATCAAATACTAATCTTACAAATATATGTTACAAGAGTATATATATATATATATATATATATATATATATATATATATATATATATATATATATATATATATATATATGTATGGGGGGGTTAGTTGCTCGTTTGCGTCAGTTAATTCTAAAACTAAACATTTTCAGTATATAATATTATTTCAATGCAAGCTCTATCTGAATTAGATAAGTAAATTGTAAGCATTTAAAAAGAAAAAAAAAAATAGATAAATTGAGTGTAAATCTTGGAAAGAGGAGGTATCTTTTTTTTCTTCCTATCAAATTAAGAGTAACTGTCAGTGAAAAATTTCGTAAAAAAAATTAAATACATAATTCCAGCGATTCTATAAAATGGTTAAATTTCTCTTAAAGGCAAAGTGTAACTTTACTGTATGTTTTATTATTCATGCAACCAGCTATGGTGACCTCTAATTGGGTGTTCCCGTGGTGTAATGGTTAAAACGATGAACGTAATAGAGTGACAAGAGTTCGAATTCGCTTTCTATGATTCCACAGCCCATCCTTTAACCCTTAAACCACGAGGCAACTATTCTAGAAGGAAAACTCTGAATTCAAACCTGTTAAACTCCGCTTAAAAATTACCTTGTGTCATATCCTGCCCGAGCGGAGGGGTTTGGTAAATATGTTTAAACGACGAGGATAAGCTCCTTGTCTTGCATAAAATACCCTGCAAGGTTTGATATCCCGGAAAACACGAAAAAAATGAAAAATGAATTCGCTATATTAAAGCATTTTTTTTTTTACTTTCTAAGTGGGCATTCACTTATATATAAAGAAAAAATGATAACAAGGTAATCCAAGTCGAAGGAAAGATTTATTGAGAAGCAAGTTCAACACTATAGGGATTCGGTTCTAATGAACCATCTTCAGGACAATGAGGGATTATATTAGTGATGTTAAATCAACGATGGATGTTTAAAAATGCAAAATACAAAAACTTAGGGAAAATTTTTATAACAAGAAAAAGTTGGCCGTTTAATTAGAGAATCAGCGTTTGTTGATTTAAATAACGTCATTTGATTTATTAGAAATATTGTGTAGAATTTATGTTCCGTTTGCTTATCCAGAGAGATTTTGAATCAAAAAGGGGAAGAAAAAAGTAAGACAAAAAGAAAAAGAGAAAGCATGAAATTATGATATATGTGGAATATATTAACTACAGATGGAATATATTGTAGCTATGTAAAATGGATTTGCTCAAGTAAGGGGAAATATTATAAAAGCTAGGACGAGTATTAAAGGAATTACAGAGTGAAATAGCTGCAGCTTCGAAAATTCGTCTTAGTCTTTTTATTATGAATGTAAATGAGTATCTTGGCAGAATTGAAATCGAAGCTGGGATTAGATTGAGAAATGTGTTGAAATAGTGTATTGTTTAAGTTACCAATCCTTATGTCTCTTTTGTGTTCTTTCAAGCGAACGTGAAAGTTCTAAAATGTTTCATCAATATATTTTAGTTTACATTCCTTTCAAGGGATAAAATAAACACTGGCGTCTTAAAATATGCTGCGTTGAGGGTTAGAGTGTACTAATTCGTGGATCGTTTTAGAGGGTAAAGAGGTAGTTTGGATATTGAGTTTAAGTTGGTTTTTTTTAATGCTGTGAGAGAAAGAATTGTTTGGCAAAATCATAAATCTATGCGGGGGGAACTATTTTTATAGGCTGTGAGTGGGCATTTGTTCGAGGCTGTTTCCTTTATATATATATATATATATATATATATATATATATATATATATATATATATATATACTGAGAGAGAGAGAGAGAGAGAGTTAGAGTTCAAGGAAGTGAGAAATTTCGAAATTATGGAAGAGAACGATTAGAATGAACTTATAGCATCTTTTAATAAGCCTAAATGCCGTCGAAAAGCATAAAAAGAAGCAAAACATTTCAAAGCAAAATTATGCAAAATAACAACACTGGTGTCTTTAAACGTTGCAAAATTCAATAAGTTTAACGATAAAACTTAATGCCAATTACATGTTCTAGTCGCTCTGACTTAATGTCTAATGTGCTGGGAGGGTGTCCTCGTGGGGTAATGGTTAAAGCGATGGACTGTTCGAATCGTAGTAAGCGAGTTCGTACTCCAGTCTCGCTATTACGTTCACATTCAGGCAAATACCCTTGGGAAAGGTATGAACTCCCTTATCCTCCCAGCTATGGGTTGAATAGTACTATCACTGTTCTTTTAGGAGAATAACTTTGGGATTAAATAACCAAGAAAAGTTGATATGCCATTAAACAAAGGAAACATCAAACCATCTAATGTGCTGGATTGTGAGTTGGAACTCAAGTCGCACAATTACCTTCACTATCGATCTAACTTTTTGGAAAGGTCGAAGACACTTATCACACCTAATATATGTTAAATAGTATCAATGTATTTCTTTAACGAAAATGGGTCTGGCATTACATAAACCACAAAGTTTGATATTTCATTAAATTCATTATCCAAATCAGCAAATATCATATCATTTTAATTGGATATTGGTTAATGAAGACCCGAGAAAATCATTGAATATATTGCTAATGAGGCCGAAAAGTATGCACGTTACGTTTTCCAAAACGGATTACATGGCTTTACATTGAGTATGAAACCGTTATTGAAATGGCTCCATCAAGTGCCACATCAAGTATTTGCTCGTAGAGATAAAAATGCACATCCAATGTTTCGTGACACTGTACTGATATCAGTTGAAATAAAAATCAACTTTTGGAATCTTTTGGCACGTAACTAGGTGTGTCTAAAGGGAAGTTTGTTTAGTGATGAGGAAAACAATTCCATACCAGTATTTAGTTGGTTAGTAGCTATGGTGCGCTGCAGTTGTCCGTCCTAATAATGAAAGTAAAAGGTTACTGTAAGATAATGAAAAGAAAAATATCTACTTGATGCAAACCCTTGTTAATAGGGCAATGATACCCTTGGGAAAGGTATGAATCCAATTATTCTCCCTCCAGGTATGGGTAAATAGTAGGACAGACTAGGTTCTTCAGCCTTGGTTAGGCAACTAGTCTAGGAGAAGGAAAACTCTGAATTAAACTCTGTTAAACTCTGCTTAAAAATTGACCTTGTGTGATCCTGCCCGAGCGGAGGGGTTGGAGGGCAATGATTCAAACGAGCTCGTTAACAAATGCAAAATATTCTGAAGTAACAAATAATAAACGTATTTAGTTGATCCAACAGGTCAACGAATTAAAAGACATTTGAACACTTGCTGAACTGACCGAAAGAACGCAGAGAAAATAATCCAACCAGGCGTCTTCAAAATTACGTGGTGTCAGAGTTTAAGAAAAAAATTCACTGATTGTACAAACAGCGGAGTCTTTTTTATGATAAGTCATTAAACATAAAATTGATTAAAGCGACTTACAAAGGAATTCCAATACTGTCAATTGTGGATATATATATATATATATATATATAGTCATCCACAGACTTATCTGTTTCGTTCTATCAGAACTCACCAGTGTGGCTAGACAGTATCTTCCCGTAGCTGGGATCGAAACCCGGTGGACTCAAACGTCAAACCAAAGCTTCTAATCATTCAGCCTCGAGGAGATATGAGCTGCGAAGTAAATTTTAAACGGTTATGAATCACAATTACTATTGTTTACATACATCCGTTCAACGGTAGCCGAGACCTCAATTCACCTACGAAGAGGCTTGCAATAGACGCTAATGGCAACACGATCACTTCTTCGCCAGAGAACTCAACCCCACGGAGGTAGGGGAGTATATATATCTCTATAGTCATCCATAGAAAGATCTGTTTCGTTCTATCAGAACTCATCAGTGTGGCTAGACAGTATCTTCCCGTAGCTGGGATCAAAACCCGGTTGACTCAAACGTCAATATATATATAGATATATATATATATATATATATATATTGGAGTGAAAGTTGGCGTAAAGTTCATCCTGTTAGAAAATGGATTTGGTGACCAGTGTAAAATATATTGAAGCCGACTTGAATTTCGCATAGATTTCAGTTATTTCACTTGTTTCAGTTATACTGTCTTGGAGAAAGAACAGGATATACCTCTCTAATCGCAGCTATGGTTAAATGATGAGGCAGAATGGATTCGTTAGTCTTTGTAGGCTAACTGGTCTAGCAAAAAGTGATTTCTGAATTCAAATAAGGAGTACATGGTTAAAGAAAATGACATTGTCTCCTAAAGAGGTGGGTTGAGTGACTACATATATCTTAAATGCTTCTAAACCGGCTCATTGGCCCAATGAATAGGGTGATTGCTATTGGTCTGGCAGCCTTAGGTTCAATCCCAGGTCGAGTCATACCAAAGACTCAAGGAATGGTACTTCATTCCGCTTTGCTTTGCTCTTAGCATTATAAGGTATGGATCAAGGGTGAAGTGGAGTGATCAAGGGAAAGGAGAAGCACCCTCCTCTACTCCTCTGTGTAGTAGCCATTGAAAAGTGAGCCTTCGGGTCACCCTCGACTAAGGTCACCAACTTTACTATTCGTATCTTTTTCAGTGTACATTCCATTAGAAATAATAAGAACATATTTTGATTTCGAAATATTTTCTAAATATAATAGGGGTTTATTACTTTATAGACAATTATATATATATATATATATATATATATATATATATATATATATATATATAAAGCATGGCATGATGATAGTGATGTTAATTAATTACTTATTCCAATTTTTGTCTCATTAGGGTATATAGATCCTATTTACCAACCCCTCCGCTCGGACAGGATATGACACATGGTCAATTTTTAAGCGGAGTTTAACAGGTTTGAATTAAGAGTATTCTTTCTCCTAGACGAGTTGCCTCACCAAGGCTGAAGAACATAGTGCGTCCTACTATTTACCCATAACTGGAGGGAGAATAATTGAATTCATACCTTTCCCAAGGGTATTAGTGCTATGTGAAATGAAATCAGTCTCGTCCAGGATTTGAACTCGTGTCGTCGTGTTCATTTCCTACGACGATAACCATTACACCACGGGCACCACTGTATATAGATTGACACTAACTTTTCCAGGGACCCGTCTTTCTTCATAACGGATAATATTAGCCTTACAATTTGTTTCAAAATCCCACACGTTTTGTATGTTTAATTTGGATGGTTGTAGAAGTAAGGACCTGCAGAGCTGCTGCTTTGTGGTACGCTGCTTCCATGATTTTATCAATATTGCTCTTTGAATTATTGTGCTATTTTTGTTTGGCTTTTTCTCTAAATATGTTTTCTTGGTCCATGTAGTGCATCCATATTGTAGAATTGCTGCTCGGAAAAATGCTTTTTATCTTATCAGATAAGCCTGACTTCCATATGATTCATAACCGATCGAAAACATTCCAAAACTTTGTTCGTTGCATATTGATGTCATTTTCCGTAGACGAGAAGCTGCTACCAAGATACATGAACTTGTCCAATAGTTTCATAGAGCTGTGACGATACCCCTTCGGTCTCCTGTTACATCAACTTCTTTAAACTATTTCAACCATTTTGGTCGGTGATTCGTCTAGTGGTTCCGATAGGGAGAACGCACATTTCTTCTTAGCTACAAGAAATACAATCAAGGGAGTGAGAGGAAAAGAACAAAGAAGAAACGAACCAAAAGGCTTGGGTCAGATCAAATGCAAGAAGGTTAAGTTGAGACACTGCATTCCCTGTAGACTAAAGCTAGCGTGTATTCCTGCGAAAATTCTAGAAACCACGGGGAGTGCTGATTCATCTTGACTTGTCTTCCCTCACTGCTGCTGGACCCTATCTTATGCCAACTCGTCTCTTCTGCTGCCCGGTGTCAACTGCCCACTGCCCTTCTGCGTCTGCCTTCGCCAACTGCTTCCCCTGGGTTCCTTTGTCCAACTCCTACTGGCGTTCCTTTGCCTACTCCCGGTCGCGTCGATATCTCAAGTCCAAACCCTTTGCCTGGTTTCTTGCCAAAACAGACAAAGGGATCGTCAGCTTCATAGTGTCACAGAGCTACCATTTAGTGTGGAAATATATTCTTTTTGATTAAAATGCATATACTCCTTTTTTTCTTTATTTCCATGGGAGTCAATGTCATCTGCTGTCTGCTCTGGACTATGCAGCTGGGATTCGGCTCGGCTAGGTTTATTTGTCAGAAGCGCGATGTCATTCGTGACGTAATAGCTTGTATTGGGCATCTTCTGTTTCTTGCCTTTTTCGTGTAAAGCCATTTTCTTTCATTAGATCTATCGACGTTTGAAGTACGTTGTCTAGACATATTATAAACAGATATGGAGCTAATATATCCACTTGCAGATCCCAAGTAACAATTTCAGTGTCCGCATTCAGTGAGCGCAGTTTTACTTTCGTGTTTTTATAGAGCATCATAATGGCAGTGACGGTGTCTTTAGGGCGACTATAAACTAGAAGTATTTTCTCCATCTTCCCCCTTTGTATGGAATCAAATGCATTGGAGAAGTCTACTAAAAAGTGCCACCTAGGTTTTTTTTTTACACAAACTACCTCTAAAATTCAACAGATTGTCAGAATATATGTTGTTGATGTGTTTCTCATAAAAGCATTTTGATTAGGAGTGCTCTTAAATTCTGGTTCAACGTGGTTGATTTGCAGGGCATAATAAATCTTAGCTGCTATAGAAGTAAAGGTTATACCTCGGTAGTTCTTTCTTAGGGAAAAGGGAATACAATCTTTTGTTCATCTCCCGGTCGTGTTCTGCTTATATACTGCGATTCAGTATCGAAGCTGCCGGTCGTCGAATTTCCTTGCCTTCCATACTTCTGGTGGTATTTCATAAAGTTAAGCAGCTTTCCTGTTTTTAATTTTTGTTAGTTCTATGTTGAAAGCTTTTGAGTCAACTATCCTTGTTAGATGTGGTGTTGATAATTAACAATTTCTGTGATAGGTTTATTTTTAACTTTTGGTGATTTTCCTAGCAGATTCTTGAAATATTCTTTTCATTTGTGTATTAGTTCTCTCTCTCTTTCTCTCTCTCTCTCTCTCTCTCTCTCTCTTACGCTCTCTGTCTTTCTATCAATCTCTTTCTCTCTCTCTTTATATATATATATATATATATATATATATATATATATATATATATATATATATATATATATATATTAAGCAACACTAATGAATTATACAAGTGTCTATGGCTATTACACCAAGCAAATAGCTTATCATTTTTTTCATATACTGTCAGGGCTAGTACAGGCTAAGTTTTTTCAGACTGACAAAATCATTAATATAACTGCTAATTAAAAAAAAATAGTATTGTTTAAATAAACGGTTATATACTTTATTCAAGATATTTATTTTAATCGATGTGTCTGTGTTTCTGAAATTATCACTTCCTGACAGTATCGAATTTCTGTTCTGTACAACGTCATTCCAAGGTTATATGAAATGAGCACGATTCACCCGTCTTGAAAATAAACGTTTTAACTATAACCACATCGTGTGAATCGGTATCAAGACATGATTGTAACTGATTGTATCTGAAAAAAAAAATGGTATCAAATTTGCTAGTTAGAGTACCATTATCACATGACTTAGTTCACTTTTACCGCGCGGGTAACAGTTTAAGATATCGGGGATATTTCTCACACAGACATACCCAAACGTACACACACGTAACCCCTCATACACACGCACACACTCTCTCTCTTCCCTCTCTCTGACTCTCTCTCTCTCTATATATATATATATATATGTGTGTGCGTGTGTGAATAAATAGATATGTTGCCTGATAATGCGAAAGTATTGCACATTCATCAACAAGTATGAATGTAAATAAACATTTCAAATCACCTGCCAGGATTCGGATATATTCATTAATATTGTAAACATACTATTTTGAGAGATAAGTAAAGATGTTCACGATGAAGCTTGAGTCATAGATACGTTCAACTGCTGCATGTCGTCTATCATTGAATGATAGACTTTTAAAATATTTTTTTTGCAAATAGATAATCTACAGTGCAAATGTTCTAAGTGACAGTTTGTTGTGGAACAGAAAAATGATAAAATTGAAATGATTTCTAGGCATGGGATACCATTTGGAAGATATTTTTTGTTTGTAAATATATCGTTCCCAGAGAAATTCATATATGGAAGAAGGCTATTACTACCTAAGTTATTCGTTCAATATTAAGGAAAAGTATTGAGAAAATGTGGGATTTTTTATTTAATATTTGTCACAATCAATGATTTATTGATAATTTTCGTAATTATCACATTTTTTTTTCTATTTTCGTAAGCTGCTTATAACATTGTTTCTGATGTAGTATGAAGTTTATCACATTGTTTCTGTGGCAGAACGCTGTCTACCACACAGGTTTAATTTTAACATGTCGTCTATATTTCTTCCGTTCTTGCGACGTTATACATGCTAACAGCCTGCATACAGTGGGAGAGGAGTTGTGGGTGGTTGCAGACCAGAACCCCCATAGGGTAGAAAGAACGAGATCCCTTTTCGCCAATCGGGGTGAATGGGAAGCCGTGGCGGTTTAGTTAGAAACAACACAGTCGAAATAGTGAGCTTAGCGGGAATAGTCGAACAGAAAATTGTAACACGAACACTTGAAAAAAAATGCGACGTCGGTAGTTAGAAATAAAAGGCGTGACCACATTCGGAATTTGAACAATAGAACAGAAAAAACCTGATGGAACATAATCTGCAATCATGTTTTTTAGTATCGAATAATCGGGTTAAACTACATTCCCCAGATAAGTCCTATCCGTATATCTCTTGAAGTGTATTACATTATGTTTATATTATTTTGTTGGTTGAATGAAAACGGAATAAATGTATTTTATATGTTGTTGAAAATTGCTCTTGTCTTTAATTTAATTTTGCTAGTCAGTCTGATGGTGTTTCCGTGGAGTAATTCCGCAACCAGTTGTCGATACTTTTTCCCATCATTACCACTCGAGAAATATCCCTATGAATCAACTCTGGAAATAGGAAAAATTACAAATTGTTATTTGTTTACGTTCTCCTTCTTAGATGTGTCCGAGACTTGGAATATCCAAATATCGAAGGTATCGTTCTGCGCGAGAGATGATGACGTTAGCTATTGTAGTACACAGTTTCTATTGCTGTATTCTGTTAAAGAATAGCGTTTCTTTCGTAGAATACGATATACGTTGTTTCTTTTGAAGCCTTCAGATAATCCCAGTAATTCAATGATAATATATGGTCTACAACATTGTTTTTATGAGTCCCAACCAATAAAAAGTTGAATTTTATCTCAGATGAGTTGTATCTGAGTCAAGGAAAAACGCTGCTCTATTTTTCACAATAATCTTCATTAACTGAAATATATTTTCCTATTGGAAAAGAAGCTTTTGATCCACATAAAAAAAACAGATAGAACTATGTCTTTAGTCATAAGCTAACATCATTATCCCTTGAAAATTCGTTACATGGAGAAATCCTATGAAATCCGAAAAGGGCCAGATCTTATGCTTAAGGAGGATGTAAAAGCTGTTCCCGCCTAAACTGACTGATGGTATTCACTCTACTTGCAATTGTAAGGGTCCTTGCGTTGTCCTGTGGAAAAGCAGCAGCAAGTGACTTTAGAAAAGAGAAAGCCATCGTGATCATGTAACAACATGAATTCCCGGTTGTTTAGAAACGTCCTCAATTGTAAGTCTTTTTTTTTCTGTCAAATGTGCGCATTAACTAAATCCACCATTTCAAGTATGCTCAACACTGAGGGAATATCTGGCCTCTCTTCATCTTGAAAAAAATGTTCGAGCTTTTTGTAAAATTTAGCCCATTTGTAACATTGCTTTTAATAAAAAAAATGCTGCATTGAACACAAAAAAAAAACACACATACACAATCATCTGTAATTATGACTGCTTTGTAATTTTCTCCAATAAAAAAATGGTGACCGGCCTCTGTTCAAGCCTAAAGCATTCGCATTGATTTGCAGCGTTTTGGAAATACCTCGAAAGCGACATGGAATCATTGATACTATGAAAAAATTGCAAACAGTTCAGTATTTACATTTATAAAAAATTCAGAAAAAATGTCAATTTTGCAGCTTTAAAAATCACCTTGCTTATTGAATGAATCTTGTATTATACTATGGGGTCTACCGCATTGCTTCTATCGTTGTATGTGGTCAACTACTTGTCTCTAATGCCATGATCACCCAATACTTTAAGATTTATTAATAGAACTGAAATCTACAAAGAAGTGACATTTTTATAACAGGCTAAATTATGTACAGCGCTGATTTGACCCCATCAGTCTTTCATTTTCTTACAAAATTTTAGGCGATAAGAACATTTTTCAAGCGATTCAGCTCTTAAAGTTTTCGTGCCAAATTGGATATAGAAGGAATCAGATATTTTTTTCAAGGATATGAAAAAAATTGTAAAACGCTTGCAAGGAGTATCGCTGGATATGCTTACCGCAATTAAAAATAAACACGTAAATTGACTGGAAAAATTATTTATATCAGATTGTAATAATTCAGACAAATTAGCTGTGTGCTAATAAATTAGTGGTTGGTTGGTCGGGGTTTATGCCATATCAACCATAGTAGGTGATTCAATATCAAATTATTTATATATATATATATATATATATATATCCTAGATGCATCAAGGAGGTCTTCAGTGATGCAACTGTCTTCATTGCCGATTTCGGGTTATTTCTGCATCATATCGGCTCCGACTGTAACCCCAGCATGACTCTGGAAGAGCCAAGCCGCCTCCGTGATCGCGACGTGCTACGCTCGTGCCTCTACCAAAGCAAAGAAAAATCTGAATAAAGGCCGGACTTCGGCCGTTCTTATAGACATCTGTCCTTTAGTAAACAACCAAAGAAATCGGGGCATTCCACACTCCTCTGCTATATAATACCATCTTTACCTCATCCGGTTTCGGCTGTCTACTTCCGGAATCGATATATATTTAATTTCATATTGAAAAACCAACAAGTGATGATATGGCATGAAAACCGGACAACCAACAATTATATATATATATATATATATATATATATATATATATATGCGAGTTTGTGTGTGTGTGTGTGTGTGTGTGTAAAGTTTGTAAACGGATACTTTGTAGATAAAATTTTAAATGCACCCAGTTATATGGTTACAATTATTACTAATTAACACTAACGATTCCACATCAGTCGTTTGTTCCCGCACAGTTTAGAGAAACTATTTTATTTGACCCATAGACGGGACTGTAGCAGATACTACTCGATCTGAGTGGACATAGGAGTGATAGATATGAAATGGCACTTCACATTACTCAGAGTTGCAGGACTAGAGCCTCACCATCAAATGCTTTTGTGTCATATCCAGGAAAC
Organism: Sepioteuthis lessoniana; assembly: GCA_963585895.1. Classification (NCBI taxonomy): domain Eukaryota; kingdom Metazoa; phylum Mollusca; class Cephalopoda; order Myopsida; family Loliginidae; genus Sepioteuthis; species Sepioteuthis lessoniana. The sequence continues at coordinate 35,006,780 of OY757912.1, read as the reverse complement.
TCGTTGGGGTAACGTCTTACACTTCTTCAGAGATGCAGCCTACATATTCTAAAAGCTCCAGCCGACAAAGCTGACAAATAAGCTAACTGAAACCATATAATTCCTTAAGAGAAGGCTGCATTCGGTATAAAATAACACAAGGCTTGACATGTCGCACATTAATCCAACTAACTAATCTAACCTATTACTCAATAAGTCCTGGGACAGACTTATAGATGTCACTACAAATAAAAAATCCATAGGGTAATTATAAAGTTCTAACCTTCAAATGGCACGTGTCAAAATTTGAGCCCAATCGGATTATTACTTTATAAATTACAGTTTTTTAAGTGAAGATAATGTTGCATATTTTCAAAACAATGGAAAAATGTGAATTTCGTAAGTCGATAAAGCATCGTTTTCTGATGAGAAAAATACTATTCAAACAAAGAAATGACTTTATAAGTGTTATTCGGACTCTGCTCCGTTGATACAACGGTTAAGAGGTAGTATGCTAACTTTAAACTTGGTCGTACAGACACAAGTGATACTGAATACTCAGGTCACCCGAATTCGGCAGTTCTTCAGGAAACACCAAATAATTCTACAAACTCCTTTTAGTCGATCGTGCATAAGATAGCAGAGGATTTGAAGATATCAGAAAGCAGTGTATACACCATTTTGCATTTTGTCACTGAGAAAACTGTGTTCAGAGTAAGCGCTGCGTTTGCTCACAGACGTTAAAAAACAAAAACGCGTCGACGATTCAGAGCGTTGTTTGCAACTGTTTCAACACAACTAATAAAAGCTTTTGTGTAAATATGTGACTATGGATGAAACATAGTTCCATCACCTCACTCCGGAGTCAAATCAGCGGTCAGCTGATTGGAGAGCAGTAGATAAAATCCTTCCAAAGTGACCAAAGACGCAAACATCAGCAGCAAGGTTTTGGCTTCCGTATTTTGGGATGCACGAGATATTTTATTCATCAATTACCTTGAGAACGTATGCACCATCGATCGTGAACATTATATAGAATTAGTGGTGTGTTTGAAGAAAAAAATTGCCAAAAAACGGCAACAAATGAAGAAGGACGTACTGTATCACCAAGACAATGCACCCTGTCACAAGTCGATCGAAACGAAGGCAAAACTACATTAATTGCACTTCGAATTGGTTCCACACCAATCATGTTCTCAAGAGCTGACCCCTAGCAACTACTAGCCGTTTGCACACATCAAAATAATGCTCCAGAGAAAGAGACTTGGTTCCAATGAAGAAGTGATATCAGAAACTGAGGCGCATTTTGAGGCCAAATACAAATCGTTCTACAAAAAGGCATCGAGTAGTTAGAGAAGCGTTGGAATCAGTGAATAACCCTAGAAGGAGACTATGGTGATAAATAAAATTGCCTTTTGATTAAAAATTGTGGTTCTATTAGGTAGGCACTGGACTTATTGAGTAATGTGTTGAAGGCCTGAGACTTGTTTTACAGGAATCTGCCTTTGTGAATATTTTACGCAAAATTCAGTTTGTAGTATTGTACAAGCGCAATAAAATTATACGGATGAAATATGGAACGAATATGTGAAAATACGGAATTTATAAGAAAGCAAAACTTTCACAGTCCACGGCATCTATGTATGTTATTTTTTTCATTTGATTTCATTACTTAGTATTTATCTTGAAGAATGATGTTAGTCTAAAAAATAAAACAATGCAAATAATAAATTTTGAACATTTAGATAACAGCTTTATTGCTAGATATGGTCGAAAAATGTGCTGGAGTATTGAAGATATTTTTAAATCGAACGACCTATTAGATTCAACGTGCCTCTAAACTGCATTTAACTTCTTCCATTTGCTACCATAGATATATATTCGTTCTATCTTCTTAAATTGGCAGTTGTCTATAGATGAGAGACTTCATTTTCTTTTTTTCCAAAATATTTCTTACAGGTTATTTTCTGACAAATTTGTTAAATTTTGTTGGCTCGGAAGTCAAACGCCACGAGAAAGTCTGGAGCAAAGGAGAATGTCTAAGCTTTTCACCCGCGGCAAAAAACACTGGCAAAACATGTTCATTCACAAGTCAAGAGGAGTTAACATAAAATAAAGAAGCAAAAATTTCAGCCCAAAAAAAAAAATAGGAAAATCGTTCGAAGAGAAAAATACAAATCCAAGAATATTGTTGTCTGGTTATTATTAAAGACAGATGCTTTTAGAGGAAAGAGAAAATTCATTTTCTGTTCTAACTGCGTTGATATATATATATATATATATATATATATATATATATATATATATATATATAAGTTTGTGTGTGCGCGTGTGTATGTTTGTGTATCTAATATGCATCAATCTGTCATAATGATAATCATAATTTCATATATATATATATATATATGTTTTCAAGAGTGTGTACTTGGGCAGCAATTTATTATTCAAGCCAGTTTTGTTTGAGACGATGGAAAACTGTTCATCATTTTTAATTTTATTTTTTCAAGATTTCTTACTATTTTCTAGTATTGGGATCGAGATAGTAAAGAAATTGTCCCATATCTTCTGCCAAAATGATTTCGACCATACTTTGGGTCGTCATTAGGAGTAGTTTTATGTTGGCTTCTGAGTCTTTACTGTTTTAATAATCTGTATACGTTTTGTTTTGTAGATGTCGGTTGAAACGTTTTCAGCTTTCTTTTACATGTTGTGTTGGAAAATGTTTACAAATAGAGTTAGTGGTTTTTAGTTATTAAAGATATTTCATCATCTTTTTTTAAAATATATAATCATCTAATTATCTCTCAAAATCGTCCTTACATCAGAAAATATAAATTGGTTATTGCTATTGTTGTGTTTTATAATTGAATGTTGTTTTATGGCGGTATTTTCAGAAATGTATTAAGTAATGTTGCTGTTGTATAGCCTAAGTAAGAATTATCTTTGTTTTTCGGGAGGAACTCTCAAAATGGAGATATAAATATTATTTGGAAACGTTTTAAAACAAGACGCTGAAAATGTTCCAACCGACCACTTCAAAACAAAACTCTACAAATAATTTAAACTCTAAAAACTCATCGGTCAACTCAAAACTACTCAATCGCTGATGAGGATTAAAAATATGGTCGAAAGCGCTTAAACAGAAGATATGGGACAATTCTTTTTGCATCTTGATCCCAAGACTAGAAAAATAACAAGTTGTATTGAAAAAAATGAAATTGAAAATAATAAAGTGTTCCATCGTCTTTAAGAAAGGTTATATATATATATATATATATACTTTCTTTAAAGAAAAAAACAAAGACCAGTTATTTTAGGATTATAAATTTATTTCCATCCTGTTTTTGCGTTTCTGGTGTGAACCAAAAACACGAAGAAATATTACACCAGAAACGCAAAAAACGGATGGAAATGAATTTATAATCCTAAAATAACCGGTCTTTGTTTTTTTCTTTAAAGAAAGTATTACTCTGTAAAATTAATTACATTGAACTCTCTACCAGGAAAATTTAAATGTTCAGCTCTTGAATGATTTTCTTGTCCTGAAGGAATTACTCCCAACTCTGGTTTAACTGGACCGAATTATACTACTATATATATACATATATATATACTACATTGTCACACTGACAGCATGTGACTCTCTGAAAAAGTTCTGTCATCTATCCCTATCATTCACAGTGCCTGGTGAATCTTCTGGGCTGTAACATGTAATAGCACAAGCAAATGTTGATAAGTTTTTGCTGGTTGGTCAATACTCATACGCCCATATGCAGAAGTCCATGAAAGAGAATGTCACTTGTAAGTTCGACTTTGCTGCTCCAGAAGTGCCCTGAATATTTTATTCGTTTAATTTGAATGGTATTTGAGATGGGGGAAAAGTGGCCCTGCATCTGATGTTTGGTGGGATGTTGCTCAAGCCAGCGCTTTGCTTTCTTGTATAGTTCCCACCAAGATTGTATTTTCTTAGCGCTTTGTAAGCGTCTCTGTGGTGCATCCATATATTAAAGTGGACACACCAACATTTGGGAAGAAATTATGTTTTATTTTGTTGGATATATCAGACTTTAATATGCTTTATAATAGGTCAACAGCTTTCCGTACTTTCCTTACGTTTGTGTTGACATCACTTTCAGTTGATAAGATGTTGCTGCAGAGGTCTACAAATATTAGAGCATTGCTACTAAGAGTGGTGATATATCTATTTTGTTTTAAATTGATGTGCCCTCTTTTATTTGCGCTTATGTAGAGGCCACTTCCTCCCACTGTCAGTTCTAATATATGCAGTAGAGTTGTTGAATTTACAAGAAGAACTAAGTTGTCAGTGTAGTCAACATTTATCATAGTTTCCGTAGAATATCGACCGATTTTTGCCTTTTTAAATGAGACAACATTCTTTTATTATAACTATTGACGCACGAAATGCATGATCTTTGAGGAGTATAAACAAATATGGTGCTCATGTACCTCAGTGCAAGTCTCGAGTGAATATGTCAAAGAAGTCAGAGTCTTTAACAAGTCAGCGAAACGTTTCTTTCGTGATCTATAAAGCATTGTTACAGTAACATTGTTTTTAGTAAGAACGGATGTTTTTAGTATTTCCTCCATTTTTCATTTGTGTAGAGAATTGAATGCCTTTTTTTAATCAACGAACAGTTGTGCTGTCTCGAGATCTTTTGCTGGTACTCCTTCGATGTTTTAATGGATAACAAGAATCTGTAAGCTCGTTGTATAAAACCGAACTCCACTATAACTTAACGCTCTCACTATAAGCATGTCGTATTTCTTATCGACGCTCATATCAGTTCAAACCCACTCAATATAATTTCAGAACCTATTTTTTGTGAAATCTCAGTCTCGATGAACCTGTCGAAATTGTGGGGCTTTTAAAATTCGATATTATCGGGCTGGTGAGGCTTCTGTCTTAGATCATCTAGCTTGATATTTCTTAAACCGTGATGATTTTTATTGATTAAAAAGTGGTTGTTACAGCAACCCATAAGGTGTGATAGTTTTCTTTGGTAACGAATGATCTGAACACGATAAGTCGGTACTTTTCCGCAAGAACAATAACGCTATTTTTTAAAGTATCTACAGTTTAAAAAAAGTATATCAAGTGAAATACAATAAAATATATTAGGATATCTACAAATATATAACAGTGTCTAGAATACTTATTCGTACCTCGTTTATAAGTTTTTTTTTAAACAACGTGGTGAACTATTTGTGCCATCTACTGCATAAGTATGTAAGTGAACATCCTGATGCTTGTAAGGATATATATATATATATATATATATATATATATATATATATATATATATATTTCGGTCGACTGCCTTCAAATTTACGTGCGTGCTCTATTTCTCTCCCTATACAAGTTAATCCGTCCTCTTCGCTGTCCAAACACCAACTAACTTATGACGTCAAAAACCTGTTATTCGATTCATATGACATCAAAATAAAAATCTATTGCCTCACTAAAAATATATCTCAAATTAGCTATTGTTCAAGAATTCAAAGTGTATTTTTCTTTGCTAGCAAGAATTCGATACCATAGCTGAGTCGGATTCGCCAACTCAAAACAATATTTTGCATATTGTCAAACAATACTTGGCTTTTACCTCTAGCTTGGATCCAAATTCATGAATTTTTGTGTTTGGGAATTAGAGTGAAGCAGTATTCTAATATTTCCGGATTAGTTATAGTAGCAGTGTGTTTTTATGGTTCACACACGGACTCTAAAACGAACGACTGATTTTTCTCCGTAGTATTGTTATCACAGTAGTAGTACTATTAATAATAATATCTGACTGTTCAAACAAATTCTTTTACGGCGCAAACCAGTCGACGATAAAATGTTATGGACCAGTTTACGTATTGATGCTGAAAGGTGTAATAGGCTGGTCCAGGATATGAACATAGGAAGAACTCTCGCTATACGAGGTTGCAACTGTATCTTCTGAACAATCAAATTGTTCTCTGGGAAAATAATAAGAATCTTGTTTTTTTCCGTTAACACAATCCAGACAGCTGTGGAGAAAATTATATCAACACTATTCTCAAATGCAAGTTAACGTAGTAATATTCAACCAGCCAACTTCATTAGAGAGGAGCGATTTCTTCGAAATTGCCTCTGATTTCGAGTTGGATAAGATTGACAAGCAGCTCAAAATCAACCTTAGCAGCAATAGAAGTAGGCGTGGTATATCTGTAGTTCTTAGTGATTCCAAGGATATCTATCTTGTTGAAAGAAAGGATGCAAACTTTTATCCGTTTCTTTATTGTGTGTGTTTTTTATAGAATGCGTTGAATAATAGGTATCGTCAAATTTTGCTGTCTTCCCAACTTCAAGGGGCATTTTTCGAGGTCAGCCATTTTTCTGTGTTTATTACATCCAATAATGCGTCAAATTCTCTCTTCATATACTGTTCTATTTTGACGTGAAGTTGGACATTGATATTCTAAAGATAGTTTTGTCAGTGATGTGATAAGGTTTTTTTTTGTAGATTCTTGAAATGTTCTTTCCACTTAAGAAGTCTTTCTTCTTGGCTGGTATATTTTAGTTTTGTCGTCTTACTTCCAAGAACTTCATTACTGTCTTTCATGCTATACATGATTTTCAATTTCCCAGTGGATTTATATTTTTTTCGATCTTGCCTTGGACGTATTCTAATTGTCTTTTTCGGTATTCGTTGCTTAGTTCTTTCTGGGCTTTCTTATGTTTTGGCGTGTTGAAATTTTTTGATTTGATTTTATTAATTATTTTCAAAAAAGTTTTCAAATATAAATCAACATTTGAATCGTGGTTTGGTTGGTATGCATTCTGCTGTTGCTGCATCTCTGTGGATATTGAGAAAGTTTTCATTATCATCATTCAGTGAATGTTTTTCAGATATCTCCAGAAGTGTATCAATATTTTTTTCCCATTCTTACCGTTCTCCTATAATTTTTATCTCTATTTTAACATGTCGAATTTACTTTTAGTTTCTTCTTTCTTCGCAGACTCAGGTTTATCTTCGCCGGGACGATTCTGTGATTGGAAGATACTCCTTCATAAAATGAATATGTCCCTCAGTTCCTAACGCTTTTTATCCTCTTTTTCTTCCTTTCTTAATGATCTAACTTTTCTTTTGTGTAATTCGTATTGAGGAGTTTCAAAGTTTTCCTACATCTATTTTTAATTTGTTACGTATGTAAGACTCTTTTCAAATTCAAAATCTATGAGACATCATCTATTTCTATTCGGCAGGTTACTTTCATCTTTGCTAATTTGTACATTCATATCACCAGTGATATTTATACGTTAAGCTCAGGGATCTATCCATCAAAATACGATAACCGGTTGTAATATGTTTCATCACAGGCATTCTGTAGCAAGACACGATCGTTGCATTCGAGTGGCTATTAAGTGTAACACTCATAATTCTCAGTTGGTTTGAGAAACATTCTTATTCCTCCAAGGGCGGCTTTAATATAGTTTTTTTTCCTACGTACGTACCGAGACTAATGTCCACTTTTTACTGATATAGAATTTTAAGACTTGTAATTTATGGTAATCTCAATGTATTGCACATATACGATCTCTATTGTGCTCAGCTGCAAATGATGTAAACTTGGGTAAGTTGTTTAAAGTGTTTCATTTTCTAACGTTAGAAATATATATTTTATTTATTTTAACAATTTGGTTTGGACTCTGAATCTGATATTTTGAACACCTCCGGCTAGAACTTCAGTCCCAGAAGGACAACCCCTACTTATCCGATTGAAAATAGAGGCACATTAAACTTAGGGTTTGGATTATAGTAGAACTAATATTTCGTTGGCAATTCCTATTTTTTCATCTATAGATTTCACACTTAAAAATAAGTTGCAATAGTCTTCTTACTGAACACTTTCATCCTGACACCTTACCTATGATGTACTTCTTTCCAGCACCTAGTGAGGCGTACCGTTGCCCCAAATTTGGATTCATCAAACTTGCTTCGCATCCGTTATACTGAATCCCATGTCTTGTATTACTATATACTTGTGTGGCTCGCTAAATAATCTGCTCTTTCAGTTATCTTGTGAGAAATCGTGCATTATGTATACGGTAAGAAAAAGTCTGCAATTATATATATATATATATATATATATATATATATATATGCGTCTGTTTTTCTATATACTGTTGTGTGTATGTATGTTCATTTGTATATTACTAACTATTGTTCAAATACCTGTCATGATAATGAATATTGTTGTATATATATATATATATATATATATATATATATTGTCATCCACAGACAGACTGTTTCGTTCTATCAGAACTCTTCAGTGTGGCTAGACCAGCAGGACGCTCGAAGCCAGGATCGAAACCCGTCTAACTTTACGATAGATTAAGGTTTCAGACCACACAGCTACGAGCGGACTACGTTGACTAAGGGAATTTTGAGGTATTTTATTTTTAGCAACAGCAGCAGCAGCCTTTGTTTACATTTTTTTAATACCCTATCGGCTACCAGAGTGCTCAATTCTTACGAAGAGCTTTGCATTACGCTAGGGGCGGCCGACAATTCCTTCGCCAGAGTGCTCAACCCCCATGGGGGAGCGTATATATATATATATATACATATTAAGCATCTATCTGTTTTAATAATAATCAATGCTGCACACACACACACACACACACATATATATATATATATATATATATATATATATATATATATATATATATATATATGTGTGTGTGTGTGTGTGTGCGTGTGTGTGTGTGTGTGTGTGTTTTCACAGATTCTTTGTGTGTTTACTTATGTGAGTCTGTGCGTGTTTTTTTATCTTTCCATATATTTATCTGTCAATATCACAATCCTAATTTTGTATTCATGTGCATACAAATATGTATGTATGTATGTATGTATGTATGTATGTATGTATGTATGTACAGTTTAAAGAATGTATATTTGGTAGGATTGGTTCGTAAATACTTGTTTGGTTCAATAGAACTGACCAAAAAAAATGTATAAATTCGTTCGAAAGTTAATGTGGTTTACGATGACGTTAAATTGAGTGTAGAAATCCTCCACAAAACGTTCTTAATTTGGATTTTTTTACCGTGGCTCAATACCTTTATGCCTGAAACAATTTTCTGATAATATTCAAACAAATTAAATCTTTATATTGTTTCATGTAAGATCATTCATATTAAAGGTGATAATAAAAACTGTCTTCTTCAAAGTTAAACTCGAGAATACACGTCCGCTGTCATGTACGACATAACCCAACTGCTTCAAAGTCAGAATACAAACTTTCTCATCATTTGTCTTTATCTAAGTCACCTCTTATCAACGACGCTCGTTAAGTTTTCAGAGTTACTCTCATGGAGCGTAATTATTTATTTACCAAGAACATAACTCAAGTCATCTAGAAAAGTTTTGTTAAATACAATTGTGAAAATACAATAGTTGTGAACAATCGAAAAATCTATGTTAATCTGCCATGGAAGGATAATCTTCCAGCAGTTCATTTAGGGAGAAAGATGGAAAACATAAAGTATTTTCTTAGTAAAGAAACTGCTGGGGTAAAAACAACTAAGAATGAAAACTATAGCCAGGGCTTCAATTAAAGGGTTATTACGTCATGCAATTAACACCTGAGAATGAACCGGTTGAAACTACGATAAAGCTGTCATAATATAAGTTGAAATGATATTAGGCAATGCTAACAATGATTTTTCTTTCCAGAGGTATATTTACAGCTATTTATGAATTGCATACATTTGAACTGCATTAATGTTCTTAAAATAAAAAGAATATGTCTAAACCGTCTTTTATTTTATTTTAGCTTCTGACTTAAAAAACAAAACAAAACAAAACAAAACGACAACAACAACAACAACACAACAACATAAACAAAGGAAAAGAATAATACACTGATTTTGTTTTTGTTTCTTTTATGTGTGTGTGTGCGTGTGTTTTGTGTTGGTTTGTTTTGTTTTTTGCTTTGATTTGTTTCCTGCTAAGTTTTGATTTTCATTTTTAATGTGCAATGATATGACAGCTGTCAAAATACAATAAGAGCTACCTTTGTAAAGGAAGTTAGTTAAAACTAAATTCATCTATTTCTACCGAAGGAAAAAAAAACTATCCATCTTTCTCTCATTCTATCTCTCTCTCTCTCTTTCTCACTCTCTCCCACTCTCTTTTTCGTTGTATATATATATATTTGCATGTGTGTGCGCGCGAGCGTGTGTGTGTGTGTGTGTGTGTGTGTGTGTGTGAGAGAGAGAGAGAGAGAGAGAGAGAATTCATATATCCTAAAATGGGAAATTGGTTAATTGGCCTACTATTTCCAATACGATGTGACAAGCTCAGGAAGAGGAAGTGAAGTCGACACAAAGTTTTACCGACGCTATAATTCAACATACAAATTCACGATGGAAAACCACAGGCTGATTTTCATTGAATATTATCCTTTAACTGATAATGAGCTGTAATTACAAATGAGTACGATGAACATTCTAAATATGTTTCATCTTTTTAAAGAATAAAATATAGCTGGGCTTAGTGAGCTTTCTCCCCGAGAGAGACATGAACAATTACCTAAGATGATATTCGTATGATTGTAATAAAGATTAAATTTACAAGAATTGATTGTGACGAACATTTCATTCATCTTCTATGGAAGTACTTGATATAGAGCAGCTTAAGTGCTAGGCTGTGACATTGTTGTAAATGCATACGAAATGCATTCACGCTTTTGTATCCATTTTGAGATTATTAACATGGGGAAAGGTATCAGAATGTTATCTCCCTCCAGTTATGAGATAAAATGTATTAGAACTCTTCATCATTAGGGATGGCTTTGAAATTAGATAATTCACAAAAATGGATAAAGACATCGAAATCGATTCACTCTCTGTCTCACAGAGACTCTGACCATGAGCACACTTCAAATCCTACTTTCTCTGAAGATTAAAGATTCCTAAATATATATATATGTATATATATATATATATATATATATATATATATATATATATATATATATATATATATATATAAAAGCAAAAAATTAAAGATGTCAACTATAGTCGAGGTCGACCATAGTCGAGGTCGACCAGAAGGCTCCCTTTTCAATAACTACTACAAGTTGTAGAGGAGGGCACTACTTCCTTCCCCAGCATGCTCGACTCTACCTATGCTACGAACCTTATAATGCTTAGTGTCAAGGAAGGAGGTATCTAGTACAATTTTTAAAATCTTCGGTATAACGACACCTGGGATATATATATATATATATATATATATATATATATATATATATATATATATTTTACACACACACACATATACTTCGTACCCTGAGATTGGGAATTTTACACACACACACACACGCGCGCGCGCGCGCGCACGTGTGTGTGCATACAAATCACAAACTTATATATATATATATATATATATATATATATATATATATATATATATATATATATATATATATATATATATATATATACTACCGGCCAAAATTTTGTTTATGCATTGCGTTTTTCATTTAAACTTAAAAATAAAGGAATTAAATGTCTTTGGCGAAATGAATTATTTCTTTATATATTTGCTAACAATTATACAATATGCAAAAATTCAAATCACAATGAATATGAAATAATTTCAATTTCAATCAAAGCAAAAAAAAATATTTCCTATTTTTAGAATCTTCAACAAGAATTTATTACTGCAGAGCAACATTTTTAGCATCCATTCTAGTAACATGTAAAAGTATATTGGTCGTTGTCATTTCTAAGCAGTGAGCAAATATGTATAAAACATTTTTTTTCTTTGACAATTCACATCAAACTTTAGGATTATTGGAAAAAGTTGTCTTTATTATGAATTAATAGAAACACATCAGGATGGTCTTAAATTTCGGACCAGTAATATATATATATATATATATATATATATATATATATATATATATATATATATATATATATATATATATATATATATTGTCCCCAGAAGGACGATTAAATATTCAATCACGAATTCGGCAAAAAATTCTCTGCGAGACTTGACAAACAACTCAGCAATGATGGAACTAATGCTCTTACACTAGTATAAGTTGCAATTCTATTTCAGTATTATACAACAGAATGCATGGACTAGCAATGCAATGTGACTTTATTAGCCAAAGGTAATCGGCTCAAACTTAACGATTCTGCAGATTAAAGTTCTTATCCATACGGTAAGAGTCACGCTACGCTATTTTTTTTTCAGACACAGCATATAAAGATTTCGATTTTATCATTATTAAAACCTTTTGGTAGACGATAGTAGGCGACAAATTAATCTGGTACGGGATTGAAAAAGAGCCGTCTTGAGCGGCTTGGAAAGAGCAGACGGATTAAATACCTTCTTTAAGTAATTAATTAACGATAACACTGGACCAATAAATTTTCATAATGAAATTATTGTTACCAAAGGAAAACATTTTTACAAATGTAATGATTTACCAAGCTTGTTATTCATTTAGTAATCCTCTTTGTTTATTAGATATTATATCTTATGTTTATTCCTTTAAGAAACACACACACCCACAAATTTGATCACGGTAACTGTTTTCCAACTTATTCTCTGACCAAATGCAAATATGAATCATACACTGATAAAACAAAATATGTTCACCTTAACGCAAAAGCTTGTAAATCAGTATATATCTATCTATTTATTTTTCTCTCAAACTCTCTCTATCTCTTATTCTCGCTGTCTGTCTGTCTGTCTGTCTGTCTATATATATATATATATATATATATATATATACATATATATATATATATATATATATATATTATCATGTCGAGCTGATTGCAAAGATTTCTATGAATCTCTCTCTCTCTCTCTCTCTCTCTCTCTCTCTCTCTCTCTCTCTCTCACCATTCTTCGTATTCATTTATTGCTTCCAACAGGTCATCAAGACGACATCTTGTGTCCGCACACTGCAGGACTCCATAAGAGAACATTACGTATGAGTTCACCCTTGCTTTTCAATCAGTGTCTTGCATGACTTGTCCGTCTTATTTGGATTCTTAAAGAGACGGAAGATTGGTGGCAGTACAACTGCTGTTTCGTGGGACGTTGCTTTAATGAATTGTTTAATATAACTTGTAGCATTTTTGTACAGTTCCCGACGAGCTTCCTCCCGATACCCTGATTCAGCGTCCATGTGGTGTATCCTGATATAAGTATTGACACAACTGTTGCTAGGAAAATATTGTGTTTTATTCTATCGGATAGCTAAGACTTCCATTGAATCAATAACCTATCAATAGCAGTTAATGCCGTCTTTAAGGTAAAAACTTAAGATTACGAATGTTCCCAGTCCGATTCTCAGGTAAATTAGTATAAACACGTCAGCGTACGATCCTCTGTTAAGCCATTATTACAAGCATTCCAGATAATTGTTAACATGAAACTGATATTCGCGAGTTATGGTTTTCTGTCTTTTTTCCTTTAAATTCCATTTTATATCTAAAATATTTCGATATTTTTTTGCATCATTTCATGCATAAATTAATGCATTTCACCGATTTAAAAAATTACTAGCTATGAAATTTAATCATCATCATCATCATATCGTGCTGGCAGCACGGATATCCCTGACCCTCTCTCGCCACTCCTCCCTATCGTTCATCGCCCTAGGTAGGTCTTCAGGACAACAACCTGTATCCTCACATAGCTGCTGAATGTACGTTCGTGCTGGTCATCCTGCTTTTGCGCGGCCATGTGTGGGGATCCATAAGAGTACATCTCTTATGAGTTGATCTCTGCTTCTCCAGCAATGTCCTGCGTGTCTGGTTCGTCTAACTTGAATAGTTTTCGTGATAGGGGGCAGGTTGCCGGACAGTTGGTGTCTTGTGGGGTGTTGCTGCCAGGACTTGTTCAGGATTGCACGCAGCATTCTTGTGTAATTGCCATCTAGTTTCTTCTCCAGCCGTTTTGTTAGCGTCCATGTAGTGCATCCATATAGCAGTATCGATGTGACCGCTGCCTGGAAGAAACTGCGTTTAATTTTATCGGTTAGGTCTGATTTCCATATAATCGATAGCCTATTGATAGCTGTCCATGCTTTCGTTAACCTCGTTTCGATGTCCTTTTCGGTTGATTCGACGCTGCTTCCTAGGTACGTGAATTTGTCGACTAGTTTAAGAGGGGTTCCTTCTAGAGTGGAGATGTCCCCCGTTTGGTTATAGCACATATATTCCGTTTTGTGTGCATTAACATGGAGGCCTATGCTTGCTGCTGCTCGTTCCAAACTATGCAGAAGTGTTTCGGCTTGGTCAGGTGTATTTGCCAGTATCGCTATGTCATCGGCGTAGTCGGCGTCGGTAATTGTTGTTGCGGGATATCTTCTGCTTCTTTTCTTCGTCAGTTCGAAGCCATTCTCTTTGATTTTGTCAATCGATGTTCTAACTACGTAGTCTAGACAAATGATAAAGACGTACGGAGCCAGCGTATCCCCTTGTAGTACTCCTGCTACAATGTCGAAGTATTCTGTGTCTCCATCTGGTGATCGTACTTTTACTTTAGTGTTTCTATAGAGAATCGTTATTGCCGCTACGGTTTCTTTAGGTATGCCGTACGCTAGTAGGATTTGTTCCATCTTTCCTCAGTGAATGGAGTCGAAAGCCTTGGTAAAGTCGACAAATATTAATGTCGCTTGTAGGTTCTTTGCCCGTACACCTTCAAGGATTCTGCGGATGGTTAATATTTGTGAGGTCGTGGATCTATTTCTTCGGAAGCCATTTTGGTTTTTTCTTAGTATGTTGTCGATTTTGGGTTCTATTCGGTTTCGTAGTAGGGCATTGTAGATTTTGGCAGCTATGGATGTAAGTAATCGCGGCCTGAAGACCAGACCTCATAATAATCAAAAAAAAAAAAAGAATCTGCAAAATTATCGACTTTGCTGTCCCGGTGGACCACAGAATTAATCTGAAGGAAAGTGAAAAAAAGGATAAGTACCTCGACCTTGCTAGAGTATTGAAAATGCTGTTGAACATGAAAGTATGATTGTGCCAATTGTGATTGGTGTGTTATGCACAATAACTAAAGGATTATTAAATGACCTGGAGGACTTGGAAATTGGCGGACGCGTAGAGACTATCCAAACGACAGCATTGCTAAGAACGGCCAGAATCTTGAGACGCGTCCTGGAGACTTGAGGAGACTTGCTGTCACTCAAACTCCAGAGTAAAACCATCAGGTAACACTGATGTGAAAAACTCTAAAGGAGTAAATAATAATAATAAAGAATAGATAACAAAATAGCAAATGTACGCTATAACATGACAGAGATGAAAACATAAATCACATAATAAGTGAATGCAGCAAATTACCACAAAAGGGGTAAACGACTAGACACGACCGGGGGGGGGCAATATAATCCACTGGGAGATGTGCAAGAAATTTACGTTTGACCATACCAACAAATGTTATATGCACAACCCAGCATCCGTTCAAGAAAAGGACACACATAAATTCCTAAGGGACTAGTCAAAGTCCCTTAGGGGTTTATGTGTGTCATTTCAGACGGGTCACCTAATCTCAGCCAGAAGACCAGACCTAATTATAATCAACAAAAATAAAGATAATTTGCCAAATTGTTGACTTTGCTGTCCCGGTTGACCACAGAATAAAACTGAAAGAATGTGAAAAGAAGGATCAGTACCTCGACCTTGTAAAGGAATAGAAAAAAATGGAATATATAGGTGACAACTATGCCGATTGTGATTGGTGCTTTTGGTACAGTAACTAAACGATTATTAAAGGGACTGGAGGACGTTGAAGTTGGTGGAAGGGTGAAGACCATCCAATCTACAGCATTATTGAGAACGGCCAGAATCCTGAGAAGAGTCCTGCAGACTTGAGGAGACTTGATGTCACTCAAACTCCAGTGAAAGACCATCAGCTTACGCTGATGTGAAAAACTCTCAAAGAGTAAATAATAATAATGAAAATAATAACAGTATACAATTTATTTATATTACAAATGCATATTCTGTGATTGATAGCGGAGATAAGCCGGCCAGAGGGGGGGATTCCTGTGGTAGTGGCTAAAATACTGGAGTGCTCTATCGTAGTAAGCGATTTCTAACTCCACTTGCGCTATTAAGTTTACGTTCGGACTAATAGCCTTGATACATAATAACCCCTTTCATCTTTTCAGCTGTGGATTCAATTGTATTACTACTATTCTTCTACAAGGATGGATTTAGCCTTAAATAAGATGAAAGAAGAATCTAGCCATAAAAGAAAAATATTAAGAAAAAAAATTAACTTAATCAACTTTCACAGTCATTAGATGGTCGTAATTTAAAGATTATAACTAGTAAGGGAATACCAGATTTCTGGAAAGAGATCAACGTCCTGTTTAGACTGGTTTTATGGGAGACCAGAACGCATCAGTCTATTGATTTGACCTGACATTATTGTATTATACAGCCTGCTTTTCGCTATGTAAAAATATGTTTTTGGGTTTTTTTTTTAATTCCTTTCGTAGTTTTAATTTTTATGACCACAAATGAAACTTCCTTCTGTCTGAGTAATATAATGTACACATATTCGGTTTCGTACTAGGTGCACTTCTTATTGCATTTCCTTTTGTTTTGTTATGTTTTCTTTTGATTTGTTATTGTTAGGGGTTGTTTTGGCTAATGAGGGTTTATTCCTGAAAGATAACTAAATCAGTCATTAAGTGAATGTAATACGAAACTAATTTAATAAACATTTGGCTGCCAAATTTTTAATCCGAGCATTTTGTAAATTTATTTAATTCCCCGCAGACAAAGCCAAAAACATAACTTAGTAGGAGACAATTCATGATCAAAACCCACATATACAAAAAAATAAATAAATAAATAAATAAAAATGGTACGCTATGTAGTTGCCGTTATTTTGAGAAAGTGAACAACTTCATTTTAATCATATTTTTCTGTTATTATTTGACATTATATATATATATATATATATATATATATATATATATATATATATATATATATATATATATACAAATTTCATTAAATATAATATACATTTATTCAAAGAAACCCATTTCAAAGCAAACGCTATAATCTTCAACTGTAAAGACGCTCTTACATAGTTGTAATATGCAGAAACAAAAGTTACATCACTTTTGTAATAGATCCACCCCAGATGAAAGCCCAAAGTTTGGCAGAAAGTACAAGGGATACATACAACTATGGACAATACATAAATCAATTCCCGCCTAATACGATAAAAGCAATACGGGTATACGAACGGATACAGGAGAAAATATGTAGATATAAAATGTCTATTATGTTTAATGAAATTTATATTAACGAAGAAATGCTGCCAATATATATATATATATATATATATATATATATATATATATATATAATGTCAAATATGACTAGATAATGCCTCATAATTCCCGAGCTAACGTGGTTCGCTTGTTGGCTGAGTGGTATGATACTAAGTCTAAAGTAAAGTTGGGTGGGTTCCGATCCCAGCTTCATAGCGTCCCACGTGTCTAGCCTCACAGAGAATCATGATACAACGAAACAGTTTGTCTTGGAATCACTCTGTATATATACATTCATTTTATATATTTCATATAAACCGAGTCCTATGGAAAGGTTTCACCTCAAATATTTTTAAAAGTGATTTGCATGTATTTATGAATCCACTTCGCCAGGAGCAGAATGTGGCAAAAGGTATATTTTAAAGTAGAGCTGGTTTGAATTACATATATCCCTGTTCTAGACCACTTTGCCAAATCAGTACGAAAGAGCCAAGTTCGCAGTAATATTTACGTATAGATGGGGTTAAGGGAAGAGACAAGGTTTCATACCTCTCTTAAGAATATGAATGCAAACTGAAATGAAACCTACGTCGTTCAGGATTCGATCAGCTGTTTGTTTGGGTTTTATGTCTTATCAACCTTTGTAGGTTATTTAATGCCAAATCCCCTTTTATATAAATACCTGTTTTCTTATTTCCAAGTCCTCCGGTCCCATTTTTAATAATTTTGTGACTGTACTAAATGCACCATTTTAAATAGGTATCAACATCACTTTTATGTTCCATACTTTTTCAGTTCTCTGACAAGGTCTAGGTACTTATCTCTCTTTTCACTTTCTTTCAATTTTACCCTGTTGGTGGCTGAAACGGCAAAGTCCACAGTTCGGCAGATTCTCTTTTTTTTTGTTGACTATAACAAAGTCTTGTCCCCTGGCCGAGAATATATAATCGGTTGGTATCTCAAGATCCAATATAATTTTGTAACTATTATTTTCTTCGAGGGATCCTGGGTTGTGCACATACTATCAGTTAGTATGGACGAATTTAAACTTCTTGCACAATTACCAGTGGATCACCTTCTCAACCAAGTTTAGTCTTATAATCTTTTTCCGGTAATTTGCTGCATTCGCATATTATATGATTGATCGTTTTGTCTTCATCACCGCATAATCTACCAATGTTATTTTGTTCCATCTTGTCTATTCTTTCGTTAGCATAGTAAGTCATTATGATATTGTTTCATGCTGCTTTCAGAAGAGATTCAGTTTCTCTCTCCAATGTTTCCCAATCTTAGACATGTTCATGTTTTCTTGTTTCAGATTTCGTTTGTTTGTCGCTTGAAATGCCCATACGTCTGTTCTTTCCATTTTAGTTTTCTGGCTATTGTCGTTCTATTGATGTTTCTGCTTGTATTATTATTATCATTATTTCAACAAATACTTGATAATGTATTTATTTGATAGATGTTGTCTTTTGGCATCAAGTCTCAGTTTAATTCTATAATGTTCAACAAGAAATATTAAAAACCCATGTGGCCGTGAATCGGCTTAAAGGTGCTTCGGCTAACCAAGACATTTTCAAAGAATTTGACCTACATACTTCCACTTGTGTCCAAACACCTTTTCTGTTCGACATTGCAGTGATTGCATCTCATTAAAAAAAAACATTAATAACGCAGACATGTTGATAACCTATACATTTTTAAGGCTATGAATTTTTTACCTCATACTCACATTTGTGTTAAAAAGTAAATAACTTTTTATCAAAACAAATGATAAAGTTTATTTTTATCTACCGTCGACATCGTCGGTGCGTAGAGTTTGGAAGTTGAAGACAATTTTTAATATATTGCTTTTTTTTTTTTTTGCTTTTTACGTAAAATATGACTGAATATAGGTAAATTTGCTTTAACGATACATAACTTTTTATTAAAACAATTAGTAGATTGTGTACGTATTTATTGTTTGGTTTGGTTTGTTTGGTTTTATGGCGTATCAACCTTTGTAGGTTATTTAACGCCAAATCCATTTTTATGTAAATAATCTTTTCTATTGAAAACAGTTCAGTTTAGCATAAGTACACAGTTTAATTGTCAAAAACATTTCTATTTCAAACTATTCAAGCAGTTATATGTAATAATTCAGTTAAGTGTAAATACAGTTTTAATGTCGAAAAACAGTTTTATTTCAAATAATTCAGTTAAGCATAAGCACCCAGTTTAAGTGTAAGTACGGCTTAATTGTCAAAAACGTTTCTATTTCAAGCTATTCAGTTTACTCAATTAATTTTAGCATAAGTATGCTGTTAGTTCTATTTAACCCATAGATAGGGCCCTATCAGGTGCTTCCACTCCGGGCCAGAGTGGACCTGGGAGCGATGGTAATGAAGGGGTACTCCGCATTCCCCAAAGCTCCAACACTGCTGGAACCTTACCATCAGATTGTTTAGTGTCGTATCCAGGACACTCGTTGCGGGGGGGGGGCTTACCCCTCTGCAGAGAAGCAGTCGGAATATTCTACAGCCCCAGCCGACTGGGCAAACGTATTTATGGGCGATACAGTAGCAAAGTTGACTTTGAAAAAGAGATATTTAATGTGCAGTGATTAGTTGGTAGCAAGTCTCTGGGTACAGTGAGACACCATGCAACTGGTATCCATTAACACGTATTGGTATATATATTTCAATTTGTAAATTAAATTAAACACGCACTACCATGCCGTCTTCATCTGTCACACATCTGTTTTCTATCATGCAATGCGAGAAGCGAACAATTTTTCTTGTTCTAACAATAGCTGAATAATTAATTCGTCAAAATCTCGTATCATGAGCCCATCTAGAGACGGTAGATTTAATTAAGTAATTTATTTTCTTAATGAGTTTCCGATTTCATTATTTGAAAGTGAAAATTGAATTGTTCTGCTGTGCAGCTCTGAAAGTTGGAAAAAAAATTATTTGTTCTATTTCTTTTAGATTATTTAATAAATTATTTACTTGTTTCTCTTGCTTTATTTCTCTCTTCGCAGGTTTATTTATTTATTTATTCATTTATTTATTCGAAATGCTTTTAATTTTGATTAACAGAAGGAATGTAAATATTTAACCGCATGGACTATTTCAGAAAGGCACAGAGATTATGGGGGTTGCATAAAAAAGGAAAAAAAGGAAAAAAAGAAAAGCAAAGCCAAAACAAAAACGAAGCAAAATAAAATTAAATTAAAAAAAAACATTCTTCTACTCTACAATATCAATTTTTGTGGGGGGCATGGTGTGTTAATCTCAGCAAGAATCACATTCAAACGGAAATTTGTGAACTGATTATTCCCCAATCAGAAAATTCAGGCCTCTTCCAAAAGGGCGTATTCGGGCGGCTTCATGCTATTTTAAGAACAGTCTTGGGCTGACTCTTCAGTCAATGGGTCATGCTTTGGTCGGCTGCGCCTAGCTGGAGCGCGAATCTGGCCGGGTGTTGGCTTGTTGACTGGAGATTTCCTCCGGTCTCAGGGGGACATTCCCCAGGCTTTTACCCCCTTACAGGTTGTTAGATTATTTTCTGGCACCTGAGGCATCCCTATTAAGGGGAATGCCGACGGGACCGAAGGTATTTTGGGGAAATGCTGGACGTGTGTGGGCTGCGGCCCAGCGTCCGGAACAACCTAAAAAACGGCCTTGTGCGAAACTCGCTTGTTCGTTGGGGCGCGTGACAGATATATAGATACCCCAAAAGGCGTATTATGTGTATGACACTAAAAACTATTTGATAGTAAGTTTACAGTCATAGAGTGCGGGGAAATATAAAGTAACTCCTTCATAGAGAAAACATATTATGTCCACAAAGTCTCCGTGTCACATTATCTGTTAAAGACATATGTATGCGTCAAGTATGCTAAAAACGCCTCTTAAGAAAAACTCGAAAAAAAATGATTATTCTTACAATAGTTTCTACTATCTAAATTTACCTACGTTACTCTTTTTGTGATGGTTCTTAATATACTGACTGCAACCTTTGCAGAGGATAACCTTCGAAAACAAATGTGTGCAGTGGTACGATACTCAACTTGCTCTAATATTTTCAACATATATCCGTGATAGCATTTTTCCAAGATAACATGGAATGAGTCTGAATAGCTCATTGTGCAGTAATTACAGATTCTTCAGTCTTTAAAAATTGTTTCATGAGCAAACTTTTGGTGTTCACTGCTCGAGCACATGATCCTAATTAATCTTATCGGAAAAAAAGGATAAGATATTAGCAAGTTGGAACTAACGATACCATTTGCCTATATTCACTTGCATCACGCAAGTAGCAGTTTATAAATGTAGGATGCATGTTATCGTTCCCCTTGAATGAAACCCATCCCACTACTGAAAGAATGATAATTATCATTTATCCATCTATATTTGTTAACCTGACTTGAACTTGGTTTAAAGCTTTTTATTCATTCTTTTTGACAATGTTCTAGTAATTAGTGCCTTTTATTTATATTTGGGTCCAGAGACAACTAAAAAACATATTTTTGTGGATATATTGATCTGATACGAAATCTCACACTTTTTTATGAGATTTTGTACTATAAAAAATACACAGATACAATATTATCTAAAAGTAATTTGGTAGGTTTTTGGTCAAAATCCACAGGTAAGATAGATCAACTTTAACCTTTTAGAGAGAATCTTTTGTGATTGTCCTATTATTAAAAACTCCCAAGGTTAATTAAGCTTAATCATTATACTTAATAATCAAGACTACTACATCATCCACTTTCCTGTAGCAGGAAGGAAAAAACTACTTAGATATAATTACCTGATTCTAAAAGCACCGAACGCTTTCAGTCTCAACGATGAAGATTGGCTTCACTTAAATCTTTGAAAAGAAATCACGTGTGTTGGCTTCAATGAAGCCATTTAATGAAATATACTGCATTTAAATTAGAAATCTCTCCATCTTTTTCACGTTCTGCATTTTCTTGAATAAGTGTAGAGTTTATATATATATATATATATATATATATATATATATGTGTGTGTGTGTGTGTGTGTGTGTGTGAGAGAGAGAGAGAGAGAGAGAGAGAGAGAGAGAGAGAGAGTTTGTCATGACATATTAATATTATGGTATAAAAACTGAACAAACACTTAAAATCCTTTTTTTAATATTAGATATAAAAAAAATAATATAATTTGCGTTGTAAAATGTAGGTATTATTTTTGGCATGCACACGATTGTAACAAAATTAGTTGAAAAAGACTTATTGAATTTTTATTTTATTGTTATATAACAATATTTATATTATTTTTTTCTTTTTAATCTTTTGAAAGTTTTACACACTAGCGTTAGCTGATGGTTCTTCACTGAAATCTGGGAGACAGTAATCTTTTCACGTCTCCAGCATTCTTCTCAGTATTCTGGCCGTTCTCAATAATGTAGTAGTTTGGATGATCTCCACTCGTCCTCTGATTTCCAAGTTTTTAAATTCCTTTACCAAAACTTTGATGATTATACCGAACGCACAGATTAGAATTTTTTTTCACCTTCACTTCCATGTTCCATAGATTTTTCCTTCTTTTTTTTTTTTTTTACTTTTTTTTTTTTCCCTGCGGTCAGCTGGAACGGCAAAGTCCGTGATTTGCCCAGTTCACTTCGTTATTGTTGAATATCACTAGGTTCAGTTGTCTTGCCGAGATTAGATGACACGCATGTATCTCTTATTATTATTATTATTATTATTATTATTATTATTATTATTATTATTATTATTATTTTACCCCTTCCGGACTTTTCACCCCCAGCTTTGTTGGGGGTCTTTCACTGATGCTTGAGTGAATGAAACTTCCCACAGGTCTGTAGGATTCTTATAATTATTCTAGCCGACTTCAACAATGCAATAGTGTGGATGCTCTCGATTCTTCTGTCCAGTCTTTTTTCCAAACCGTTGAGGCAATTCCTTTCGCTCCAACTACAATTGGTATGGCCGATACCCTCATGTTCTGCAGCTTATTTTGTTTTCAGCCAAGGCTCAAGTATTTATCAGTATTTTAGCTTTTTTAAAATTTTCACTCTACTGGAATAGCAAAAATCACTAAACCACAAGTTTTTTTTTTCTTTTTCTTTATCAATTAAATCATTAACTAAAATAAGACGATCTTTTTGTATCTCAAAATTATTGCAGTTGTTGTTGTTTTTGCTGTTGTTATTGATGATGCTAATGTTGTTGTCATGGTGAGGGTGGCATTTCATGTTAGTTTATATCTTATTCATTGTTATTTGTTCATACTACATTTGAAAAGAGGAAGCTTTAGTGATAGCATTTTTCTCAGATAACAAGTTTTTTAAAGTTTTTTAACGGATCAAAACAGTTGCAGTTTGGATATCGTCGGAAGTTTTTCTGATATCCAGTTCCACTTGTAGTTTCAGACTTTGGGTGCCACTAGTCATTTTTCAGGTGTTGGTACCACTGACTGCATTTGGTCTTTTGTTATTATTATTATTATTATTATTATTATTATTATTATTATTATTTACTCAGAGTTTTTCACATCAGCTTTAGCTGATGGTCTTTCACTGGAGTTTGAGTGACAGCAAGTCTCCTCAGGTCTCCAGGACTCTTCTCAGTATTCTGACAGTTTTCAATAATGTTGCCGTTTGGATGGTCTCAGCTCGGGCACCAATTTCTAAGTCCCCCAGTCTCTTTGACACCAATGAGATATTATTATTATTATTATTATTATTATTATTATTTGACTCCATTGAGAGATTTGCATCTCAGCGTAAGCTGATGATTTTCATTAGAGTTTGAGTTACAGCAAGACACCTCAAGTCTCCAGGACTCTTCTCAGTATTCTCACCGATTTACATGAGACAGTTGTTTGGATGGTCACCACTGTTCCTCTGATTTCCATGTCTTCCAGTCTCTTTACTACTCTTTTGGGAGTTGTTACAAATGCCCTTATTATTACTGGTTTCACTGTCGTCTTCATGTTCCATCGTTCTTTTAGTTATCAATATCTATCTATCTATCTATATATATATATATATATATATATATATATAGTTCTTTTAGTTATCAATATCTCTTTTCGTTTTCATTCCGTCTTACACAGTAGTCTACCGGGACGTCAAAGATATCTATTTCACAGCTTCTCGTTTTTTTTCTGGACTATCACAAAGTCTCATTGTCTGGGGAAAATTAGGTGGCTCGTCGTAATCTCAAAATCCCAGAAAATTTCTCTAGGACGGGTTCACAGCTGGGAATATACCAACTAGAGGTTCAAATTTCAATTTTTGGCAGAATTCCCATTGGATCACCTCCCCGCCCATTCATGTCTCGTCTTATAGTCTTTTTCCGCTTGTTTTCTGCATTTGGTTCGTATTTGTTCAATTGTTTTATTACAATATGAATAACATTTGGTAATCCGTCTTATGTTATACATTTTTGCTTCAATGTAGTTTGTCATTATGGCGTTGTTTTGTGCTGCTATGAAAAGAGATTCAGTTTATCTCTTAAGTCTATTCGCGTGAGATTTCACTTATTTATCTCCTGAAATATCAATCCTATTGCTTTTCTTCCGGTTTTTGTTTTCTAGTTATTGTTGCTCTTTGTGTTGTTTGTGTTGTCTCTGGTCACTGCAATTAGCTTTTCTTTTCATTTTTATGTAGAGTTTCAGTCGTTTTATCGATATAAACATGCTATCTTCAATGCTGGTGAATCCTTTTCTTCTCTTTTTTTAGAAACTTATAATCTGTCTATGTCCTCTCTGGGGTGTAAACCTTATGCATCCTCATGAGTTTTCTTGTTCTATGGTCCATTTGTTCTTATGTTCTTCACACGTCCACTTTAAAAATAAGTCTCGGGTATTTTACAAGGGTACAGGCCAGGTGTTTAACCTTTTCGGTGAGATTTCTGCCATATAGTTTGATTTTCATTAGTTTACACCTTCCCCTGATATAATCTTTTTTTCCTTTCATATCCACTTATTTGATGGTTTCTGCTGTCAATATTCCCCAGTATTTGTCGGTTTCCTTTTCTTCAAGAGTTATAATTTTTTCCTGGTTTGGCAGTTATATTCATTCCGTCATGTCCCGTTTGGCATTTCCCAATATCAGGATGGTGCATTGTTCTATGCCATATTCTATCTGTAAGTCCTGACTTTATATTCTCACTGTCTCTATTAGATTTTATGGTTCTTTTTAATTTTGGGAAAACAGTTTGATGTCGTCAATGTACATTAATTGATTGAAATTTTCTTGTGATTTAGTGTATTTTTATCATCCTGTACATTTCCTAAGTATCTAGTTGATTTACAAATCGTAGTGGTGATAGTGCATCTACCTCCAAGATCCTTGTTTGGACTTCACATTGGTTAGCTTTTCCCTCCTACTATCAATTCCACCTTCAAGTTGTCCATGCTTTTTTCGTAAATTTTATGACTTCACCTGGAATCTTGTATATTTTGAGACTGGCAATTATTTAGCTTTGCAGACAATGACTTATGTTTTCTTGTTAGTCAATCCAAGTTATAGTTTCATTTTTCTATCTCATTTTGCTATTGTCACATGGTCTACGACTGTGAGGAGAGAAACAGGAAATTTCCCCTACCCCGCCGTGTTTGAATTGACAGGCCCCAAAGGTTGAGCGTTATAAGAGGAAAGTAGAATGTAGGTCAATCTATTTGCACTCCATAACCTCACCCGGGTGGATAGAGATAGTAGTTCGAATGAATCGCCTGACTGGGTGAGGAAGGAGAAAGAGGCCAAATGATTGGCCAGAACCCTAAAACCGCAGTTGGACAGCAGTTGGCGTGACAAGATGTATTGAAACTGTCGCCAAAACTCCGGGAAAATAAGCGAAATAGAGCTCTTGAACAGGAGATAGCAGATGCCTTCAAGCCGAGCTCCATAGAATCTTGCTATCCCGTAAAAGAAAAGAACTCTCAGAAGAAACCCGTCGAAAAGCTAAGTAAACCTTAAAACCGTTTTCTTCCTCCACCCTTCCTGAGTATTGCAATTGAATGCTCTCCCTCTCAATTTAAAGAAAGAAGCATATAGAGAATTATATGCATTAAGAAAAGAAGAGAAATGGAAAGAAAAGATTCATTTCATAAAGTCTAAATATATGAATGGACTTTGCTACCTTCTAAAGGTTCAAGAGAAAAGACAGAAAAAAAAACGAAAGAGAGACATTTATTTGTATTTGATATTGTATGCTAGTAACATAGCCAGCGCCTTAATTATTTGCTTGTCCGCACGTATTAAAACCTTGTTATATTTTAGATGTTCCCTCGTGTGTCGAAATTCATTCATTGTGTTGTCTGCCTATCGAATTGCCTTCTTTTGCATGTCCCCTTTCAGCTTCATTTAGCCTCAATTCATTCTCGCTAAAAGTCCTATTCGCCTTTAAAAATATTACACGGGAAATTAAAAATGTCGACCACAATAAAAAATAATATTATATCTAAACCTAGAGGCCCATATCTTCCATTATCCTGGGGTTGGTAGGAAGACGAAGTGACCTGGTGTGTGTGTGTAACGTGAAATTTGGAAACACCTTGCCAGCGGCGGCCAGTCTAGCTCCATGGTAACCCCCACATTATCTGCCAGTTCCCATATGCCCGAGAAAGGACTCTTAACTAGGACTTATTCTGCGAGGGATCAAGTGCCAGACTGCGCCGACTTCACACGCGCGAAAAATAAACTCCCGCCCTGGGATGAATATTTTATGCCACGTCACACTGTCCTTTACGATGTGTAGAACATTATATAGTTGCTCTCTTATTTCTATGGTTCCCTTTCGGCATCCTTTCTGTTCCTTGGGAACAGTCAATTGCTTATTAACGACTAGTAAATCTCTTTCCTAATTTGTGACGTTACAATTTTCGCATCCTAGGTAGGTAGGCACTTCATGAGTCTTTTGGTCCTTTTATGGGGTTTCGGATCACAGTGGTATTTACATTCGCCATCCATTCAAGTATGTTTGCCTCTTCGAAACATCTATTCATTTCAATAACCAGTCGGTCATTGATGGAATTTTTTTTCTAGAATTAATCCATGTAGGGTCTGGAGTTTTCGAAATTGTATTTTTAGAGTGTTGCTCAGAGTGAATAGAGCTGTATTTTAGCATTCAGGTTTTCTCGGAGTCCTTCTAACCCTCTGTCCATCTTGTTTATCCATTGGGCTTTCCTGTTGTTATATCTTCGTTCCCATATTTTTCTCAAAAAATTGTTTTGATTCCGTCGCACCTGGTTGTTTGTATATCTCACACTTTCTACCCACTACTTGCTGCTAGAATTTAATTTTGTTGTTGTGGAAATATTTTTAATCTGTATTGTTGGACCTTTGGTCGGTATCTTTTTAGTCTTCTTTCTGTTGTCAATCCCTTCAGATTTATCTCTTCGAGTTGTATAATTTATTCTAATTGTGTTGCTTTGTTTTTTCGTTCGATCATATACATGCGTTTTTTTATCTGTCTTAACATTGTTTTTGTTTTCTCAGATTTCTTATTTGTGCTTTCAGTGTAATTTCCCATCCAGGTTTTGCGTTTCTGTCGTGTATTTTGGGGGGAAACCCTAGTTTTACTACTGACTAATTTTGCTCTTGCATAGATGAGTTAATCTAATTTTGTGATGATGTTCGTTGATAAATGTGTAAATAATTCGTTTTTTTCTGTTTTCCTCATTACAGTTTTCTAGTCTTGTTTCCTGAGATATATGGGGTTCAGTAATGGTTAAGGGCAAATGGGCAAAGCTGCGTTGCTCTTTGATATCTGACTCCATTATTAGGTTATTCAATTTTACACCACGTTGGCTAGTCGGTGCCCAAGAAAGGCCCAAAAAGAATTATACAAAATAAGACAGTTACTGATAGAAGACGAAGACGTTTCTTTTATATCTTCCTTTATTTCCTGGGTTCAACAACCATTCCATTGGTGAGGGAGTTTTCACCGAATACAATTGAAATGTTGGAATCCCCCAGTTAAGGTGTCTAAAATACGTTAATCGTTTCTTGCATGTGCTTGTCCTCATTTGGTATTTAAAGCTTCCATAAGGGTTAGTTTCCTTTAGAGGTTTGTCAAAGTCCAGTTGTTTTAATTTGTAGTTCCACGAACTGACGAAGAAAAGAAGCAGAAGATACCCCGCAACAACAATTACCGATGCCGACTACGCCGATGACATAGCGATACTGGCAAATACACCTGACCAAGCCGAAACACTTCTGCATAGTCTGGAACGAGCAGCAGCAAGCATAGGCCTCTATGTTAATGCACACAAAACGGAATATATGTGCTATAACCAAACGGGGGACATCTCCACTCTTGAATGAACCCCACTTAAACTAGTAGACAAATTCACGTACCTAGGAAGCAGCGTCGAATCAACCGAAAAGGACATCGAAACGAGGTTAACGAAAGCATGGACAGCTATCAATAGGCTATTGATTATATGGAAATCAGACCTAACCGATAAAATGAAACGCAGTTTCTTCCAGGCAGTGGTCACATCGATACTGCTATATGGATGCACTACATGGACGCTAACAAAACGACTGGAGAAGAAGCTAGATGGCAATTACACAAGAATGCTGCGTGCAATCCTGAACAAGTCCTGGCAGCAACACCCCACAAGACACCAACTGTACGGCCACCTGCCCCCTATCACGAAAACTATTCAAGTTAGACGAACCAGACATGCAGGACGCTGCTGGAGAAGCGGAGATGAACTCATAAGAGATGTACTCTTATGGATCCCCACACATGGCCGCGCAAAAGCAGGACGACCAGCTCGAACGTACATTCAGCAGCTATTTGAGGATACAGGATGTTGTCCCGAAGACCTACCTAGGGCGATGAACGACAGGGAGGAGTGGCGAGAGAGGGTCAGGGATATCCGTGCTACCAGCGCGATATGATGATGATGATGATATTCCGGCATACAGTTAACCGAGAGAGAGATGCTACTGGGTGAAAGGGACTAACCAACGCCTTGTCCAACGATATATGCGTGGTGCCCAGACACCAGTCGGCTATGATGTTATCAATTCGTCGGTCACTGCCTGAAAGAGAAAGAGCCTGCACCCCACTGTCGGGAGGTTGCTTTTTTCTTTATGCATGCGTCGTCCCTTTTTCCCGTCAGGGACCTCTGGGAGTTTCTACAAATTTAATATTTTTCTTTCTTTTTTTCTTCAATTCATTTAAATTTTTTTATAAATTTATTTATTCATTCCCTACCGATATTTTACCGTGCTGTTCTTTTCAGACATTCTTTTTTTTTTTCAAATACACCTCCATTTAACATTCTTTTTCTTTCTTGCGTTAGAGATTCTTCCGTTGTGTTTTGCTGTGTGCTACTTCGAGTACTATAAATTGGTGTCTCTATTCGTTTAGAGGATTCTTCTCTGTGTTTAGAGTCTCGTTTACTGATTTAAGGTCTAGTTGACATGTTTGCCTATTTATTTGTTGGTTTATTTCAAATATTTCAAGATCAGAAAAACAACCTGGTGTTTTATTATTATTCTAAATTGGTCAGCGAGTTTGTGTGGTTTGGGCCTGATTGTTTCCATATGTGTGGGTATAGATTTGGTCTTGAGCTATTCTTTGAGTCAGTGTGTTTTAAAATTACTGGTAATTACTTTTTGCTAATAATTTTGTATTTATATATATATATGCGTGTGTGTGTGTGTTTCTATTTGTGTGTGTGTGTGTGTGTGTGTGTGTGTGTGTGTGTGTGTGTGTGTGTGTGTGTGTTATTCATGCTTTATTCAACATGGTCTTGAACTTATCTGTGGAGTTTTTTTTCTTCTATTTGATATGAGCGCCAAATATGTTCTCTAACGAAATCCATCCGCTGGAAATATACGTGTAAGAACGAAATACATATATAATTCTTGAAAAAATCAAATCTCTTCGTGAACCTATTCATTTCAATATATATATATATATATATATATGGACACCATATATTGAGTGTGAGTTTGCAATTCGGTAACTGACGTTACAGTGACGGCTAATTTACCTGGTAGTTGTGGTGCATGTGTGTGGTACTATAGCTTCACGACACCTAGTTGGCCGCTGGTCTCGTGATTACCACATGTGTCAACTGGTTTTTCTCTGTTTCTTTCCACGCCCACGTTGCTTTCAGATCCGAGGAAAGAGAAGGTGGATGTGGTCCAGTCGATGAAGATTGGAATACGTGCTGGAGAGAAGAAAAGTTGCCAAGCAAATTTAGAAAAATGACGAAAAAAAGGCGTTTTTTATAAACAGTAACAAACGTTTATTTACACAGTTGTTTAAATAATTTTTCATCAAACACCGCGAACTGGGAGTGAAAGTAGTTGACTGGCGGAGTTTTAACTGCAATTAGGCAGTGTCAAAATGGCAAATGCAATGGCAACGGATATGGTTCTTTAAGCGGCGAATTCCTGAACCAATTCAATTTTTCGTTTTGGGTGTCCTCTGTTTATCGGCCCGAATCCCGAATAATCAGTTTCTGATTGGTCAGCCAATGGGGACTGCCGACCAATGTCTATCATCGTAACAATCCCCCAGGTTTGCTCCTGATTGGTTTAGACAATCGGCCAATCAGCCACAGTCATCTGGAGGGGCTACAAGGAGCAGTCCTATGGTTGGTTGACCAATGATTTAGTGATTCAAGGCCTTGTGCCAAACTTGCCAAAATTGTCTGCTATTTTAAAAATACATTTTTGTTTATGCTTTGAAATCAGATGGCTCTTTTGATAGCTCTTTGCAGGTGTGCGGATGTTTATTTTTTGGGGACAGATTTATAGGTCAACAAGTTTTGATCGCATCTCAAACTTTTTTGTACTTAATCACTTGGTCTTTATTTTATACACGATTCTCAAAAAATACTTAGACATCCAAAATGAATTCATTTTAAATGAAATACTTATTATCATGATTTAATAACAATTAGTTAATTTCATTTGATTAATTTCACCAGCCAACTCCTTGACACTTAAATGAAAGTGTCATATGTGTTTGTCCAATCACATCTGTATGTGGTATTTTTCCGTATGTAGGTGGTCCTGATGAGGGAAACTCTAGAGTAAAATTATTATTGATTGGAAAGGCAAGAGATGTCATTCAGTATATGAATCATAATGATTTGAAAGATGATGGATTAATATGTATACTTCGATTTCCTCCTTTTTTTTTAAAAAAAAAAGGTGCACCCATTGTATATGTTTAAATGATGTAAACTAACATAAATGTATCAGTTTCGCTTTTCTATTGCAACTGTAAACATAGTAATGAAGCCCATATATCAATATCTTTAAACCAAGGAGTTCATATATAATATTTCTGTTAAGGTTAATGACCAGCAGAGATTAGTGACCGTCAATCAAGTTGATCTTCATTATCGGATGACATGAAAAGATCAGAGAAATTGCTTGTATATTGTCAGTCGGGTATTCACAATATACGGTTAAATAAACTGAGAACAATGCATTTACCCTTATTGATGCATCTAAGGTAATTGTTCAAATTGTAAATTAAAACCCGTTCAAATATTTTTTTGGTATTTGCAAAAACTAATTCGCAAAGACAATGTTTAGTTGTTCCGTAGAAGACCAAAGGGTGTTTTGCTGTCTCAGCACCAACAAACCACACTGACTATCTACGGTAGAAATTCAGATTACTTGATTAATTGCCGTATTACAGGAGACTTTACGGTAAGTTGGCAGATAGAAATATAAAATACAAAATAGAAAATACAGAAAATAATTGCTTTTAAAGAGACACATTCACGAAGGTATTTCTAACTTTCCAGCATGTTAGAATTAACTTGAAGTCGTTTGATAGTGGGGTCCATTCATAAGAAATATCTATTTCTCGGGGCATTCTCCTGGGAGATGCTCAGGGGCTTAGCACAAAACTTAGCCCATACCCTTTTAACGAGAAAGCATGTGCTACTTTAGAGGGAGGTCTCCCGAGACTATATGATATACTTTAAAAATTCCAAAAGGTGCCCGTAGTGTAATGGTTATCGTCGTAGGAAATGGACAAGGCGACACGAGTTCAAATCCTAGACGAGGTTGATTGTATTTCACATAGCACTAATACCCTCGAGAAAGGTATGAATCCAATTATTCTCCCTCCAGCTATGGGTAAATAATAGGACAGACTGGGTTCTTCAGCCTTAATGAAGCAACTAGTCTAGGAGAAGGAAATCTCTGAATTTGAAACCTGTTAAACTCCGGTTAAAAACTGGCCCTGTGTCTTATCCTGCCCGTGCGGAGGGGTTGGTAAATATGGACTAATTTTAAGACATTTGAATTATTTTTTTTATTAATCAGAAATTAATAGTAAAAACTGTGCCTTTTGTAATAAATTACCGTAAGGGTATTACTCAAGAGAGGTGAAAAAAAAAACAAATAAGTACAACTACATACTTATGATCTCATTTTGAATATTACATTCATATTAAAAGTTTGAAATACTTCAGTTGAACATAACACTTGTTATTTTTGTGATTTTAATTGAATGAATTTACTTGATAAGCCTTCATTGAAGTGTGTGTTGTATCTTAAGAGCACTTCTACTCATTATGTATTTATCCCGCAAACTAATTTTAATTGACAGTTAAAAGTCAAGAACTTATATTGTAGGTCATTATCAACTTGTTCTTATACAGTAAATTCAGAATAAAAATTTATTAAACCTTTGAACGACAAACATACTTTTATTCGGTAATTATGTTGGAATAATTCAGCCAAATCTACAAAAGTTTAAGTTATCGTTACAATAATGTATATTATGAGTAAAATGCTTTTGCAAATAAAATCCCCTGAATAAACCTGAAAAATGCTCCCTAAAAAGTCCCTGAGACATTGAAAAAAAAATTCTACATGTCTTTCAAAATATTATCAGCCTCTGTGGAAGAGTGAAGCCAAATAGCGACACTGCAAACAAAGAATTTAGACGTCTTATTTGAATTATTATTGCTTGTAAAAATGGAAAACAATAGAATCTTACAGGCATATCAAAGAAAATAGAAACCATACAAAGATTTATCTGTTTTAAGTTAACGCAATCGTAAGGTGTGTTATTTTGGTTGAATGAAATACTTATTGTTGTACTAGGCAGTTTTTCAATTATTTTCTCTTCTTTTTATGCATATGTCAGTGTTTCAAATATTTGTGAGCTGGTGTCGAACCAACAAGGCCTACAATGGAATAAGCGAAGGCCAAAAATAAATAAAAATAAGTAGTTGGACTTTAACTAAGTGAAACCTTTAAAAAATAAAGAGACATTTTTTCTCTTCTTTTTTGTGACCTGCTTAAGATCTGTTTTATCATAATAGAGATTGGTCAAAACTATTCCTGGAGCGCAGATAGTAAACAACACCTAGTTCTGGCCTAGCTACAATATAATATAATACCCATGAAAAGCATGACAAATCGAAAAGTAATTCAACGTAGGACCCGGAAATAAGTCAAGGTGTCATGATCAGCAGGTGCTTCTTTGATATCTAACTTGGGGGATGCGATTGAAATTCAGTCGATGTAGGCTGTTCTTTTTCCAGGTACACAAACGACGACCTAAGCAACCTCTCAAATTAGAGATTTCAAGGCAGAAAATTGAATAGGGAAGACAACAAACTTGCACCTCGGAGCTATTTTAGAAAAAACAATACGAAAAGCGGGTATTGACAAAAATATAGGCATCCTGAATAAATTCGCTTGATTTACCACTACACACGCACGCACACGCACATGCATACACACACAAAGAGAGAGAGAGAGAAAGAGAGAGAGAGAGAAAGTGAGAGAGAGAAATAGAGAGAGAGAAAGTGAGAGAAAGTAACTGTTAGAAGAATTCGAAGCCACTTTAACACACATGTGCGCACCCAGACAAATACCTAGAGTAAAACAACAGAATCTTTAAAACGTATCAAATATCAATGACCAATTGCAAGTAAAACAACAAAATCGACACACTCTGAGAAAGGAAAGGGAGAAGTAACCTCTACATAAACGCATAGAAAACCTGAAAAACCTTCTACTAACGAACACGAGTGAGTGCGAGAACCCCATTCACATGGCCTTGCGCCACATAATTTTTCTGACGAAAGCAACAAACGGAAAACATACACGTATGTAAAAACGAAATGAATAAATAATTCTTTAAAAAATACAAATCTCATCTTGGATCTATTCATTTAAAAATATTTATCTTTTTTGGAACGACAACGAACAGTTATATATATATATATATATATATATATATATATATATATATATATATATATATATGTGTGTGTGTGTGTGTGTGTGTGTGTGTGTGTGGATAGATAGATAGATAGATAGAATTATCCTGAATAAATCTTAAATCACGCATCAGTTTCATATTCATAACAGATGCTTTCAGGTTACCGTTCAAGATTTAACAATAATCCTCTTTTTTCATCAAGCAATTATCTTTAAAAAAAATGTTTTTTCTCATGATGCAACACAGTCAAAGTCTCATATTCTCTCCTCCAATTTTTTTTGTACTGGCGGTTGAAATTTGTTGGGTATCACCTATCTTTTCAGCATAATGAGCTGTTCCATCTGCCATATATGGCAGTAGCGGAAATCAGTCTGAGAATAAGCCTACGAGTCAAACTAGAAGAGCCATTCTTATTGTTGAAGTATATCATTACTCTATCTCTAATCCGAAGTTCTTATTACTAACAGTCTCTCTCTTGTAAATACTCTTTCCTGTAAATATAACTATTTTCCTCACATATCGTGGTTTGTCTTATTATTATTACTACTTGTATTCACTAACCAGAACACAACACACTTGATAGCTTCAGTTCATATTTATAAGTAATTTCTCGCTAATACCCCGAATAATTTCTAATATCTCATTCTGTCACACTTTTTTCCTCATAATCAGATAGGTTCAACCATACATTTACTTGTATATTTAAAAATACTATGAAACATTTAACAAAACTAGCCTTAAGAAAGATTTATTCTGTATTATATCTGTATTGATTGTTTTTTTATGCCTCCTTGGTTATTTCCTCTTTTAATATTTGTCTCACAGCAACCTTTGGAAAAGAAAACAAAAACTTTGCATATGGCATATAAACAATTAGAACAATATCTATATGCAGATTGAATTCTGTTTAACAATTCCATGATATTCATTTTTACAAATAAAGCCATATATTTTTACTAATAGAATCATATATTTTTAAAACAAACTGCAATCCAGAAAAAATGGATTAAATTAGATGATTTCAGGAATAATAGTAAGCAAAATATTTGAAGAGGGCATTTTTGAAAATTATCGGCTTGATTACCATTTAAAAATGTGTGATATTCCATTGTGATTAAATCAGCGGAGGTTTTCATTTAATATCAATGCAAATGCAGATAAAACATACCCGCATAGTCCCTGAAATGTTCCTTGAATGTGAATTTCCAATTCGAAATATTCAAAATATGTCAACCATTATTAGAAATTCTTTAATTATTTTAAAATCTTTTTTAGATGTCCTATCATTCTCTCTTTAAGTTAAATATTTACTTCTTAATCCTTTGGAATTGCTCCTTGGTATAGGGGAAATTTACACTGTCGGAATATCCACATTATTGAATCGTAACTGTAAGGTGGAACTTTAGTTTACAAAACAAAATCGCAAAAAACTATAACTTGAGTTGAGTTCTCGTGGCGTAATGGCTTACATAATGGACTGTGACTTCTTAGTTTGCAATTATGAAAACCAGTTAAGTTATTACGTTCACTTTTGAACTAATACTCTTGGGAAAGGTATCATAATCCTCATGTCACATCATCAGCAAGTGTATCCTTAACGCTCGACCGCCACGTTTCGCTATCGCCCTTCGCTTCCGGTTGGTCTTCAAGGCTACATCCTGTATCGTCACAGAGCTATTGTATGTAGGAACTAGCTGGTCGTCCAGCTTTTGCTAGTCCATGTGAATGGGTCCACAGGAGTATGTTACTTATGAGTTCGTCCCTACATCTCCAGCAGTATCCTACATGTCTGGTTCATCTAACTTGGATATTTTTCGTGATAGGTTGTAAGTGGCCGTTCAGCTGCTGCTTTGTGGGGTGTTGTCTCCAGGACTTGTTCAATATTGCTTGCAGCATTCTTGTGCAGTTGCCGTCAAGCTTTAAACTACCTTATTCTGCCCATCTACAGTTTAAGTCATATCACTACAGCTCCTTTACATGGATTACATTGGTATAAAATATCCCTTACAGGTTGATATACTATTAAACAAAGGAAACAAACCAGACTAAGATTTGTTTAGTTTAAAACATGCTGAACTTTTACAATTTTCTATTGCTTTTGAAAAATATTTAGACTTGATATATAGTAGTTCCCAAAAACCTCAGACAGGAAGTGAAATCTGTGCATGCCTAAAACACAGACTTACTGGTAGCAAAAATTAAGCCCGTTCTAATTCAGCAATGTAAAGAACTACGTCTTTCATCCTGCTGTTGGGGATTACCACGTGTCTGTTTAGCGACACGCTATTTCACTCTCCCACTTGTAGCAGCCTATACTAACAATATCTACTAGACAGTAGGACATATCTTCAACCTCAGAACTCTCCAAAATGAGACACCTGATAGCAGTCATCACTGACAACATACCTCACTAAAAAACCCTACTGGTCATGAACACAGGCTTTAAGCTCATCATTCAACGAAAAGGACTAATAAATTTCAACGTCTTCTATGGAAAACACGACGACATGTATTATTTCAAGAAAACATCTCGAAACAGAAAATCTGTTTAAACCCTGAAATACAGAATTCTCAACGGTATCTTCGTCTCTTTTCTTCCTTCCATCTGTTAATCTCTAGCCGTCTTCTACAAACAAAAACCACGCCAACAAATCAAATGTGGTAAAAAGAGAACACTGGCGTCAGATACAGTGAACACAAATTCAACAACGACAACCACAACGAACGGACCAAAATAATTACTCTCATAAACCTCTAAAACCCCACATATCCATGAAAATTTCATATAATTTACTCAGCTATTCTCACGTCTTTATTCAAATATTAAATGATGGAATCTGGTTTTCTAGTGGATAGTTATGTCATTTTGCTTCATGATTGATCTCGTTGCTGCAAGATATTCCCATTTATTGTTGTATTTTGACCTCCGACCAGGCCGGGCTCTCAAAATAGGAAATGTACCTGTGTAAATAACAGATGCATCCGGTCGAGGAATATCAGAATATAACCTTGACCGTAGACGGGTTGAATGAGTGTGATTTGTGACGCCCACAAGCAGAAGGTGGACGTTGAACAAGTATATAACGTGGTGCACAGGAAATTCAATCAGTTTGGAGATCAGATTAGTGGGAGATAAGATGTGGTAGAGAAAACCAGCGCCCAGAGAGGCTGGGCCCCCAGGCCCCCGGTTGAGCAGCCCAGGAGAACGGGAAAGAAACGCAGTTATGGCCAATAGAGTGGGGTTCAATATGTTGCAGTTTTGTTCGGTCTTCAACTCCATCTCACACACAACCCTTTCAATAAAGTGAGAAGTATATTTTTCGCTCGTCTTTATTGTGTCGTCGTTATGATTATTTATAGGCGAGTAACGTTAAGATTTTATCATTTATTGCTCAGCAAGTTTTGTGAGCTAAACGAACACAATCCCACTTTTTCGATTGATTGGTTTATTGAATTTGACTTTCCAGTATTGATGGTTTTTCTGCCAACAGGTTAGGTGATCCCGATTATAGTAGCTTCATACTTAAATTTTTTGTGTAGTTGTATCTTTAAGATTTATAATCATAATTGTTTGCAGTTGTTCACCTATGGTCCGATCGAATATAAATGATTTTTAGACATGTAACATAATGGCTGAGGGATTTCGTTTTATATATCTTGCCTTTCATTTTAATTAGGCTGAGAACTTTTCGGCTCAGTGCATGGGTTAATTATGTACAAACTTGAATGTAGGTGTTAACGCGCGTGCGGGAAGGATGTGTCGTTCACAGATGTCAAAATAAAAATCCCAGAGAGAGGATATGACCAGGGATGTGAATGAGGTCATGCACCGGAAGCGTGTCACGGAGGATTTGGGGAGATTTGAAAAAAGAGGATGGAGTTCCTGGGTCGAAAGAAGATGGTTGACTTTCGCTAGCTTGCCGAAGCCAGGCCAGTGGCCTTGTGTCGGGTGGGCACGTGGCTTGGGGCAGATGGAAAAGTCACGTGTATCTCTATCTTTATTGTCGAAAAACCTTTTAACTCAAAGGTAATAAAAAAGTTTAGCACCTGAACTAAGAAGTCGTCAAGTGTTTTTCGTGTTTCCTGGATTCCTATGTTCTATGTATATATGTTATGAACATTCTATGCACGTTTTACATATTCATATATGGTTATGTTACAGACAGATCTATTTGACCTGTAGATGTTCCGCGAACGAGTATAACAATTCCAGGTTTAAGCTAAACTTGGCATAATGGCAATTAAGGATTACTCCTTACTATCCAGATTTACGAAACTGAATACCCACACTCCGATACTTTTTTGTGGTACACACTAGAGACATCTTTTTAGGGTAGAGGCTTCCATGCTTCTTTGGGTGAAACATTTAGGGCATCTTAACCTTACCGGACTGGGCAAACACACTGAGTTCGTATTGTTATGATTGAACCGTTACTCAAGTAAGTACATGAACATAAAATTGTAATAATACCAAATTTGGTGCGGACGACATGTTTTGGATAAAAGAATAAAGTAGATGTGGAGGGAGCGACAAATAGTGGGAGGTGCAATAGATTGTTTGAAACCAAATCATGTGAGGATTCATATTTTTTAAACTTCGCTCACCATCACTCATCCAGTGGAAGATGTACATAAAACGACTGTTAGAAAGTTCCACAAAGAGAGCGCAAGGTGACTATTAGATTCTTGTCCTTCAGGGCACTGGCGTTGCTCCATTCTGTCAGAGGCAGAAAAAAACAACATATTACATGTTCCTTGGACGTTATGTAGTTGTGAGAATACCCATCTCTGCAGCTCGTTGCATAAGTTACTAACCCTTCGTCGAGAACTTATGTGTGGCCGGATCGAGCGAGAGGCAGCTTCACAGGGAAAATAACAAAAACACAACAACTTTGGGGTTAGAACGCCAAGGGAGGATGAAGAGCGTGTAACACTTTGTGGATAATTAGTTCTAGGCTGGCTTTCGGCTGGAAGAAGATTATCTTAGCTAACTGGGTCCAGCTGGTAATGTCGCTGTTCGTTGTTTCTTTGATCCGGCCAAATCAACGTTCCTCGAACCCAAACTAAGTCTAACAGCTAGGACCCAAAAAGCATCTGTGATGTTTCATTATTATTCCGGCTAAAGGACAGCCACGAATAAACCCATAAATTTTTGTGGGGCCATTTCTCTCTTTAAAAAACTGGACATAAAATTATTTCCTTACCTGGCCGTCTCCGATTGATGGGACAATTAATTCAGACCCTTTTAAGTTTTGACCAGTACCCGACAAGTACTTAACACTTACCCACACTCGTGGCCATATGTATAAACATTTTCTTATCTAGATTTTCTTAATCTAGTTAATGGGTTTTCCTAACAATTTGAAATTTGATACCCAGGCCGAATCTAACTCAGCTTGTCATATATATATATGTGTGTGTATATGTGTGTGTATGTGTGTATAGGTGTGCGTGTGTGTGCACACACATGTGCGTGAGCGTATATATATACACACACACGCACACATGTATGGGTGCACACACCCACACGGGTGTATACATGTATGTGCCTAGATCCAACTCATGCGTCACATAGTCATGCCAATATACATCACTATGAAAGAAACGAATAAAATCGAGATTATGTGATACTTTAAAGAACAGCGCAGAGTGAAAGAGATATGGCCTTGTGCTAGACTCACGGGGATAGTAAAACGAAGAGAAAGCGTGATGATATTGTATTTTAGAGATCAGCGTGGAGCGGACGAGAGACGACCTTGTACTAGACTCGTGGAGATAGAGAATTGAAAAAGAATCGAGATTATGTGATACTTTAAAGAACAGCGCAGAGTGAAAGAGATATGGCCTTGTGCTAGACTCACTGGGATAGTAAAACGAAGAGAAAGCGAGATGATATTGTATTTTAGAGATCAGCGTGGAGCGGACGAGGGACGACCTTGTGCTAGACTCGTGGAGATAGAGAATTGAAAAAGAATCGAGATTATGTGATACTTCGAGACTGACATTTTACCAAACTATTCTGGATATAGAAACATGAAGTGAATACAAAAAAAAGTA
This sequence comes from Sepioteuthis lessoniana, assembly GCA_963585895.1. Classification (NCBI taxonomy): domain Eukaryota; kingdom Metazoa; phylum Mollusca; class Cephalopoda; order Myopsida; family Loliginidae; genus Sepioteuthis; species Sepioteuthis lessoniana. The sequence continues at coordinate 34,966,192 of OY757912.1, read as the reverse complement.
GAAAAATGTTCTCTGGTGAGGACGTAAGTTGACTACGTGAATAACATGTCCTTCAGAGGCCCGACCTTTTACTAGGCTACCATTCGTGTAGAAAAAAAATCGAAGTGACTAAAGAAAACACGGCCATAAGACAAAGACTGAAAAAGCCCGAAATTAGGAATCAACAGCCGTCTTGGTCTTCTACTTGATACAATAAGGGAAGAAAGCATGTCTTATAACTACTTTGCTAAATAATCCCAAGGATTGCGAAAAACCAACATAACCGCGATTGAGTTTGATTTACTCCGTGCTGTTGAGAGCGAGAATGGTAAAATTCAAACTTACAAAGAATTGACTGACTGTTATTTTGTGTACCGATTCTCTGACTTGTTCCCAGCCAATTAGAATGTTTAATACTTGTACCATTGTTAAAACATGTTTATTTTCTTACTGAATATTATTGTTGTTACCAAACCATGTTTGTTCTCTGTTGGCGTAAACATCTTTTTTTACTTTTTTAATAGTGCAGTTAACTCACTAACCGGCAACTCCAATCGGCAATTGATCTCTTGTCTCGATCTATAAAACACATGGGCAGATAATAAATTAATCGAAATAATCATACGAAAATATATCCGTCCAGCGGAATGATATGCGAATTAGAAATGGAGTCATCCCTGTGGTTCACATAAATTGGTGCCGTTCAGACCAGGATACGGCCCCGGAAAAAAAACAGGAAACAGTACAGCAGAGACACATTGATTATTGATCAAAAACCTGCCTTTGAAGAGAGAAAAGCAGAGAAACTGCATCAGATAGATCCAGAGTGACGAAGAAAAAGGCTGAAAAAAAAAGCTGACGAAGAAAGATAGGTGCGAATAAAAGTAAAGTTGGCGACCGTAGTCGAGGGTGACCCGAAGAATCCCTTTTCGATAGCTTCGACTCCAAGGTGTTGGGGAGGGCGCTACTCCTTTCTCTGGATTGCTCCACTTTACCCTTACCTTAGAATGCTGAGTGTTAAGCAATGTAGCATCAAGTACCATTTTTAGAGTCTTTGACTCGACCTGGGATTGAACTCGAGTCTCCCTGGCAATTGGCGAACATTCTAACCATTATGCCAATGTCCGGTTTTACTTACCTGTAACGGCAACTAGCCGGTGATATACTTAAATGAAATTTATTTGATATAACCGTGTTCGTAAAAATGATTAATGACGGGTCTGAGACCGACTATGAGGTTAAAGAAGAAGTCCATTGAGCACTGTGGCCCGTCACCGCTCAATTTAGGGAGTAGTCGTGGGGACTCATGATGTAGACATATTATGGGAAGCCCTCTGATTTGCCGGACTGGATGGAAGACCTAAAAAATAACGATTAATATTTGGGTTAACCAACAAAGTATTGGTCCAACTGGTATTAGACAGAGCTACAGGATGGGTTCCCAAGTTCATAGGGTGCTATATGAGAAGGATCCTGTTTTGTCTTGTGAAGCGTTAAATAAAGCGCTATTCAATCGTACTGCAAACGAGAGAGCAGTCATTGAAGTCTTTTAGGAATTGATGAAGCACAGGCAGACAGAAGGAGTTACCTGGTAGGGAAGAGATTCAGTAGGTTCGTTATGTTGGCTTACCTCTGTGTACTTATGATAAATGAAGAGATTATACTGGACAAGTTGGTGGACATTCATGGACGGTTTCCACGACGATGACGTCAGGAGAGATGTGATCTGGCGTACATGAAGTAGGCTTGAAGAGGCGTTGACTCTGACAAGAGCGAGAGACACTGGGATCGAATTAGGAAAAGGGAAGTTAAGAAATCAAAGAGGAATCTGGAGTGGTGTTAACAAGTTAAGGCTAGGAGAGGAAAGGAAGAACGGGGTAGGGGAACTGGAAGTTCTCAGGGACACCCACAGAATTAAAAAGAGGATTGTACCTGAATCCCCTTGAGAATGAACTGGTCTCTGAAGCGTAGGTTTTCTTGACCAACTCCAGCTTGATTTCTGGGACTTGTGGCAGTGAGAGGCAGAAGATGTCTGGATATTGTCAAAACTGGTGGTGTGTATTCCAATGTGGGCCTTGAGGATCAAAGCAGACCCAAGACAAGGACTATCACCAGATCCCAAGAATTAGGAGTAGTGAAAATCCCACCCTCAAGGTAGTCATAGGGAAATAAGTGATACACCGGTGGGAGCGTACGTAGTTTGATCGCGGGTGTTGTCATACTTGTTGGAGCCCCTATGAGTGTGGGATATTGTTGATTATGTTCACAGACAAATCCGTTGATGATCACCTTAACTAGTTAAACGGTGAGATGCCCTCAGAAAACGCAGACTAATGAAAATAGTTATTTTTGCATTTCTCGCAAAAAATCTACCGCTGCTAACAGTATTATTTTTAGTAAACAGAGTAAGAGCATGGTGACACAAATAAGAAGTCAAATGAGGTGGTTGACATCAAATGGATATGACGCTAATAATCTATTTCGAGATGAGTAATTATTTAAAAGAAGAAGTTGAATTTAACAGATCAGAAATAAAAGACTTGTTGACTGTTTTTTCAGAACAGTTCTCAAGGATATATATATATATATATATATATATATATATATATATTCCTAAAATAAAGTAGTTTTGTTGTCTTACTTTCTTACTCAGAGCTATCCAGGAGTAAGATTTACACATCGATTTTCATCCCAAGGAAAGAGACTCTATCACGGTATGGACCACGGACGATGTTACAGGAGCTCGCAAAATTTCCGCATCCTCTCAACCTAACTACCATTTTCTTTGGGTGCCACTACTCTAGACCTGCTCCTTTGAATGTAAGTGGCCATGGCTTCCAGAAAAAAAGATACGTTTTTTCTCGCGTATACCTCCCAGAGATTGAAACACAAAAAAGTTGTTTCCTCGTATACTGACTACTGACCCTGCTCAGCGCTGATACTTCTGTTTCATTAAAAATGTTCCTTTTATGCCCATCGAAAGTTCATTCTCTTATAATTTTATAAACAATTAAGATCTGCAATACTCATTGGTCGTTTACCTTTACATTTTCTAGTTTTCTAAAGACTTATCAATACACATCCATACTTATGCATTATGTCTATTTTCGTACTCACACGTGCAGATATAATCGCATCCACACTCATACATATATATATATATATATATATATACATATATATATATATATATATATATATATATATATATATATATATATATCAGAAGATACCTGAATACCTGAAGAGAGAGATTGCCTTTCACTTCGTACAAATACACTTGGTTTAAAGGTTAA